>JANJXV010000048.1:5900000-5982500 GCA_024803745.1 Megascapheus bottae
GGTTAGGTTTAGGTTTAGGGTAAGGTTTAGGTTTAGGTTAGGGTGAGGATTAGGGTTAGCCGTAAGTGTTAATGTTAGGATTAGGGTTAGGGTAAGGGTAAGGTGCAGGGTTAGGATTAGGGTTAGGGGTTAGGGTTAGGGTTAGTGTTAGGGTTAATATAAGGGTAAGCTTAGGGTTAGGGTGAGGGTTAGGGTTATGGATAGGGTAAGGGTAATATTTGGTTTAGGGTAAGTGTAAGTTTTATGGTTACGGTTAGTTTTATGGTAAGGGTGAGGGTAAGGGTAAGGGTTAGGTTTAGGATTAGGGTTGGGGTTATGGTAAGGGTTAGGGTTACCGTAAGTGTAAGGGTTATGGTAAGGGTTAGGGGTTAGGGTTAAGGTTAGGTTTGGGGTTAGGGTTGGGGTAAGGTTAAGGGTTAGGGTTAGGCTTAGGGTTAAGGTTATTGTTAGGTTTAGGGTTAGGTTTAGGGTAAGGGTAAGGGTTAGGGTTAGGGTTAGGGTAAGGGTAAGGGTAAGGATTAGGTTTAGGTTTAGAGTTAGGGAAAGGTTAAGGGTTAGGGTTAGGGTTAGGGTTAGGTTTAGGGTTAGGGTTAGCATTAGGTTAGGGTTAGGGTTAGGGTAAGGATAAGGATTGGGGTTAGGTTTTGGTTTAGGGTTAAGGTAAGGATTAGGGTTAGGGTTAGGGTAAGGTTAGGGTTAGGGTTAAGGTTAGGGTTAGTATTAAAGTTAGGTTCAGGGTTAGGTTTAAGGTTAGGGTTAGGGTAAGGTTAGGGTTAGAGTTAGGGTTAGGCTTAGTATTAAGTTTAGGGTTAGGTTTAGGGTAAGGGTTAGGGTTAGGGTAAGGTTAGGGTTAGGGTTAGGCTTAGTATTAAGGTTAGGGTTAGGGTTAGTGTAAGGTTTAGGGTAGGGTTAGGGTTATGGTTAGGGGTAGGTTTAGGGTTAGGGTTAGGGTAAGGGTAAGGGTTATGGTTAGGGTTAGGGTTAGGGTTAAGTTTAGGGTTAGTGTTAGGTTTAGGGTTAGGGTTAGTGTAAGGGAAAGGTCTAGCGTTAGGGTTAGGGTTAAGGTTAGAGTTAGGGTTAGGGTAGGAAACGGGTTAGGGTTAGGGTTAGGGTAAAGGTTACGGTTAGGGTTAGGGTTAGGGAAAGGGTAAGGTTTAGGTTTAGGGGCAGGTTTAGTGTAAGGATTAGGTTAGTGTTAGGGTTAGGGTAAGGGTTAGGGTTAGGGGTACGGTTAGCATTAAGTTTAGGGTTAGGGATACGGTAAGGGTAAGGGGTAGGGTTAGGGTTAGGGTTAGGGTTAGGGGTTAGGGTTAGGTTTAGGGTATGGATTAGGGTTAGGTTTAGGGTTAGGGTAAGTGTTAGGGTTAGGAGTAGGGGTGGCAATAAGGTTACGGTTAGGGTTAGGGTAAGGGTAAAGTTTAGGATAAGTGCTAGGGTTAGAGGTTAGGTTTAGGTTAAGGATTAGAGTTAGGTTTACGGTTAGGGTTAGGGTAAGGGTTAGGGTTAGGTTTAGCTTTAGCATTAGGGTTAGGGTTAGGGTTAGGGTAAGGGTAAGGGTTAGGGTTAGAGTTAGGGTTAGGGTAAGTGTTAGGGTTAGGGTTAGGGTTAATGTTAGGGTAAGGGTAAGGGTTAGAGTTAGGGTTAGGATTATGATTAGGGTAAGGTTATGGTTAGGGTTAGGGTAAGGGTAATGTTTAGGGTTAGCGTTAGTGTTAGGGTTAGGGTAAGGTTAAGGGTTAGGGTTAGGGTTAGGGTTAGGGTTAGGTTTAGGGTTACGATTAGGATAAGGGTAAGGGTTAGGGTTAGGGGTAGGGGTAGGGTAAGGTAAGGGTAAGGTTTAGGTTAATGTTAGGGTTAGGGTTAGGGTTAGGGGTTATGGTTAGGGTTAGGATTAGGGTTAGGGTAAGGGTAAGGGTTAGGGTTAGGGTTAGGGTTAGAGTTACGGTAAGTGTTAGAGTAAGGTTAGGGTTAGGGTTAGGGTAAGGGTTAGGGTTAGGGTTAGGGTTAGGGTAAGTTTAAGGGTTAGGGTTTGGGTTAGTGTTAGGTTTAGGGTTAGTGTTAGGGTAAGGGTAAAGGTTAGGGTTAGGGTTAGGGTAAGGCTAAGGGTAAGGGTAAGGGTTAGGGTTAGGAGTTAGGGTTAGGTTTAGGGGTTAGTGTTAGGGTTATGGGTTAGGGTTAGGGTTAGGGTTAGGGTAAGGGTTCGGGTAAGGATTAGGTTTAGGGTTAGGGTTAGGTAAGTGTAAGTGTTAGGGTTAGAGTTAGGGTTCGGGTTAGGCTTAGGGAAAGGGTAAGGGTTAGGTTTAGGGTTTGGGTTAGGGTTAGGGTTATGATTAGGGTAAGGCTTAGGTTTAGGGTTAGGGAAAGGGTAAGGGTTAGAGTTAGGGTTAGGTTTAGGGTTAGGGTAAGGTTTAGGGTTAGGGTAAGGTTTAGGATTAGGGTTAGGGGTTAGGGTTAGGGTTAGGGTTAGGGTTAGGATTAGGGGTTAGGGTTAGGGTTAGGGGTTAGGATTAGGGTTAGGTTTAGGGTTAGGGTTAGGGTTAGGGGTTAGGGTTAGGGTTATGGGTTAGGGTTAGGATTAGGGGTTAGGCTTCTGGTAAGCGTAAGGATTTGGGTTAGAGTTAAGATTAGGGATAGGGTTAAGGTTGGGGTTAGGGTTAGGTTTAGAGTTACTGTTTGGGTAATGGTAAGAATTATAGTTAGGTTTAGGGTTAGGGAAAGGGTAAGGGTTAGTGTTTGGGTTAGGGTTAGGTTTAGGGTTAGGGTTATCCTTAGGGTAGGTTAGGATTAGGGTAAGGGTAAGGGTTAGGGTTAGGGTTAGGTTAGGGTTAGGGAAAGGATTAGGGTTAGGGTTAGGTTAAGGTTAGGATTAGGGTTAAGGTTAGGGTTAGTATTAAGGTTAGGTTTAGCGTTAGGGTAATGGTTAGTGTAGGGTTAGGGTTATGGTTAGGGTTAGGGTTAGGGTAATGTTAAGGGTTAGGGTTAGGGTTAGGGTTAGGGTTAAGGTTAGGGTTAGTGTTACGTTTAGGGTTAGGGTTAGTGTAAGGGTAAGGGTTAGCCTTAGGGTTAGCGTTAAGGTTAGAGGTAGGGTTAGGGTTATGGTAAGGGTTAGAGTTAGGGTTAGGATAAGGGTTAGGGTTAGGGTTAGGGTTAGGGTTAGCGAAAGGGTAAGGTTTATGGTTAGGGTTAGGTTTAGGGTAAGGATTAGGGTTAGGTTTAGGGTTAGGGTAAGGGTTAGGTTTAGGGTTAGAATTAAGTTAGGGTTAGGGTTAGGGTAAGGGTAATGTTTACGATTAGCGTTAGAGTTAGGCTTAGGGTAAGGGTAAGGGTTAGGGTTAGGTTTAGGGTTAGGGTAAGAGTAAGTGTTAGGGTTAGGGTTAGGGTTGGGTTAGGGTTAATGTTACGGTTAGGGTAAGGGTTAGGGTTAGGTTAGTGTTAGGGTAAGGGCTAGGGCTAGGGTTAGGACAAGGGAAAGGGTTAGTGTTAAGTTTAGGGTTAGGGTTAGGGTTAGTGTAAGGGTAAGTGTTAGGGTTAGGGTTAGGGTTAGGGTTAGGGTTAGGATTAGGTTTATGGTTAGGGTAGGGTTAGTGTTAAGTTTAGGGTAAGGGTAAGTTTTAGGGTTAGGGTTAGGTTAAGGGTAAGGGTGAGGGTTAGGGTTAGGGTTAGTTTTAGGGTTAGGTTTAGCGGTAGGATTAGGATTAGGGTTAGTGTAAGTGTAAGGGTTAGGGTTAAGGTTAGGTTTAGGTTTAGGGTTAGGGTAAGGATTAGGGTTAGGGTAAGGGTTAAGGTTAGGTTAGTGTTAGGGTTAGGTTTATGGTTAGGGCTAGGGTAAGGGTAAGGGTTAGGGTTAGGTTTATGGTTGAGGTTAAGGTAAAGGTTAGGGTTAGGGTAAGGGTAAGGGTTTGGGTTAGGGTTAGGGTAAGGTTTAGGTGTAGGGTTAGGGTTAGGGTGAGCGTTAGGGTTAGGGTTAGGGTTAGGGGACAGGGTTAGGTTTACGGATAGGGTAGGGTTATGGTTAGGGTTAGGGTAAGGTTTCTGGTTAGGGTTAGGGTAAGGATAAGGGTTAGATTTAGGTTTAGGGTTAGGGTTAGGGTTAGTGGTTAGGATTAGGTTTAGGGTAAGGGTAAGGGTTAGGGTTAGGTTTAGGTAAGGGTAAGTATTAGGGTTAGGCTTAGGGAAAGGGTAAGGGTTAGGGTTAGGGTTAGGGTTAGGTAAGAATTGGGGTTAGGGGTAGGGTTAGGGTAAGGGTTAGGGTAAGTGTTAGGGTTAGGGTTAGGGTTAGGGAAAGGGTAAAGGTTAGGGTTAGGGTTAGGGTTAGGGTAAGGATTAGGGTTAGGGTTAGGGTTAGGGTTAGGGTTAGGTTTAGGCTTAGGGTTAGGGGAAAGGTAAGTGTTAGGTTTAGATTTAGGATTAGGGATCGGGTTAAGGATAGGGTAGGGTAAGGGTTAGGTTTAGGGTTAGGGTTAGGGTAAGGGTTAGGGTTAGGTTTCGGGTTAGGGAAAGGGTAAGTTTTAGGGTTAGGGTTAGGGCTAGGTTTAGGGTTGGAGTTAGCATTAGGTTAGGGTTAGGGTTTGGGTTACGTTTAGGCTTAGGGTAAGGGTAAGTGTTAGAGTTAGGGTTAGGGTTAGGGTTAAGGTTAGGGTTAGGGTAAGGCTAATGGTTAGGGTTAATATTACGGTTACGGTTAGGGTTAGGGTTAGGGTTAGGGTAAGCGTAAGTGTTAGGGTTAGGGTTAGGGTTAATGTTAATGTTAGGGTTAGGGTTAGGGTAAGGGTTAGGGTTAGGTTTAGGCTTAGGGTTAGGGGAAAGGTAAGTGTTAGGTTTAGATTTAGGATTAGGGATCGGGTTAAGGTCAGGGTTAGGGTAAGGGTTAGGTTTAGGGTTAGGGTGAGGGTAAGGGTTAGGGTTAGGTTTCGGTTAGGGAAAGGGTAAGTGTTATGGTTAGGGTTAGGGCTAGGTTTAGGTTTGGGGTTAGCATTAGGTTAGGGTTAGGGTTTGGGTTAGGTTTAGGGTTAGGGTAAGGGTAAGTGTTAGAGTTAGGGTGAGGGTTAGGGTTAGGGTTAGGGTTAGGGTTAGGGTTAAGGTTAGGGTTAGGTAAGGCTAAGGGTTAGAGTTAATGTTACGGTTACGGTTAGGGTTAGGGTTAGGATTAGGGTAAGCGTAAGTGTTAGGGTTAGGGTTAGGGTTAATGTTAATGTTAATGTTAGGGTTAGGGTTAGGGTTAGGGGTTAGGGTTAGGGTTAGGGGATAGGGTTAGTGTTAGGATTAGGTTTAGGGTTGGGATTAGGGTTAGTGTAATGGTAAGGTTTAGGGTTAGTGTTAGGGTTAGGGTAAGGGTTAGGGTTAGGATTAGTGTTAGGATTATGGTTAGGGTTACGGTAAGGATAATGGTTAGGGTTAGGGTAAGGATAATGGTTAGGGTTAGGATTAGGTTTAGGGTTAGGGTTAGGGTTAGGTTTAGGGTTGGGGATAGGGTAAGTGTAAGGGTTAGGGTTAAGTTTAGGGTTAGATTTAGGGTTAGGGTTAGGGTAAGGATTAGGTTTAGGGTAAGCGTTAGGTTTAGGGTTAGGGTTAGGTTTATGTTTAGGGTTAGGGTAAGAGTAAGGGTTAGGGTTAGGTTTAGGGTTAGGTAAGTGTAAGTGATAGGGTTAGGTATATTGTTAGGATAATGGTAAGGATTAGGGTTAGTGTTAGGGTTAGGGTAAGGGTTAGGGTTATGGTTAGGGTTAGGCTAAGGGTTAGGGTTAGGGTGAGGGTTAGGGTGAGTTTCAGGGTAAGGCGAAGGTTAGGGGTTAGGGTTAGGTTTAGGGTTAGGGTAAGGTTTAGGGTTAGGGTTAGGGAAAGTGTTAGGGTTAGGTTTAGGGTTAGGGTAAGGGTAAATGTTAGAGTTAGGGTGAGGGTTAGGGTTAGGGTTAGTGTTTAGGGTTAGAGTTTTGGTTAGGGTAAGGGTTAGGGTTAGGGTTAGGTAAGGGTAAGTGATAGGGTTAGGTTTAGTGTTAGGGTTATGGTAAGGATTAGGGTTAGTGTTAGGGTTAGGGTAAGGGTTAGGGTAAGGGTTAGGGTTTGGGTTAGGGTTAGGGAAAGGGTAAGGGTTAGGGTTAGAGATAGGGTTAGGGTTAGGGTAAGGATTAGGTTTAGGGTTAGGGTTAGGATAAGGGTTAGGGTTAGGGTTAGGGTTAGCATTAAGGTTAGGGTTAGGATTAGGGTTAGGGTAAGGGTCAGGGTTAAGTTATGGTTAGGGTTAGGGTTACGGTTAGGGTTAGGAT
Organism: Megascapheus bottae; assembly: GCA_024803745.1. NCBI lineage: Eukaryota > Metazoa > Chordata > Mammalia > Rodentia > Geomyidae > Megascapheus > Megascapheus bottae. The sequence continues at coordinate 5,906,264 of JANJXV010000048.1, forward strand.
TAGGGATAGGGTTAAGGTTAGGATTAGTGTTAGCGTTATGTTTAGGGTTAGGTTAAGGGTAAGGGTTAGGGTTAGGTTTAGGGTTAAGGAAAGGGTAAGGGTTAGGGTTAGGGTTAGGGTTAGGTTCAGGGTTACGGTTAGCATTAGGTTAGGGTTAGGGTTTGGATAAGTGTAAGGGTTCGGTTTAGGGTTAGGTTTAGGGTTAGGGTAAGGATTAGGGTTAGGGTTTGGGTAAGGTTAGGGTTAGGGTTAGGGTTAGGGTTATTGTTAGTATTAAGGTTAGAGTTAGGGTTAGGGTAAGGGTTAGGGTAGGGTTAGCGTTAGGGTTAGGGTTAAGGTTAGAGTTAGGGTTAGAGTTAGGCTAAGGGTTAGGGTTAGGGTTAGGGTAAAGGGTAGGGTTAGGGTTAGGGAAAGGGTAAGGGTTAGGGTTAGGGTTAGGGTTAGGGTTAGGGGTTAGGGATAGGGTTAGGGCTAGGGTAAGAGTAAGGTTTAGAGTTAGGGTTAGGGTTATGGTTAGGGTTAGGGGTTAGGGTTATGGCTAGGGTTAGGGTTAGGGTTAGGGTAGGGAAAGTGTAAGTGTTAGGGTTAGGGTTAGGTTTAGGGTTAGGATTAGGGTTAGGTTAGGGTTAGGTTAAGGGTTAGGGTAAGGGTTAGGGTAAGGGTTAGGGTTAGGGTTAGGGAAAAGCTAAGGGTTAGGGTTAAGGTTATGGTTACGGTTAGAGTTAGGGTTAGGGTAAGGATTAGGGTTAGGGGTAGGGTTAGGGTAAGGATTACTGTTAGGGTTAGGGTTAGCATTAAGGTTAGGGTTAGAGTTAGGGTAAGGGAAATGGTTAGGGTTAGGTTTAGTGTTAGTGTTAGGATTAGGTTAAGGGTAAGGGTTAGGGTTAGGGTTAGGATTAGGGTAATGGTTAGGGTTAGGGTAGGGTTAGGGTTAGGGTTAGGATTAGGGTTAGGGTTAGGGTAAGGGTAAGGGTCAGGGTTAGGGTTAGGCTTAGGTTTAGGGTTAGGGTGAGGGTTAGGGTTAGGTTAGGTTTAGGGTTAGGGTTAGGGGTAAGTGTTAGGCTTAGATTTAGGGTTAGTGTAAGGGTAAGGGTTAAGGTTAGGGTTAGGGTTAGTGGTTAGGGTTAGGGGTAGGTTTAGGTTTATTGTTAGGGTAAGGGTAAGGGTTAGGATTAGGGTTACGGTTAGTTTAGGGTTAGGTTTAGGATAAGGGTAAGGGTTAGGGTTAGAGTTAGGATTAGGGATAGGGTTAAGGTTAGGGTTAGTGTTAGGGTTAGGGTTAGGGTTAGGGTAATGATTAGGGTTAAGGTTAGGTAAGGGTAAGTGTTAGGCTTATGTTTAGGGTTAGGGTTAGGCTTAGGGAAAGGGTAAGGGTTAGGGTTAGGATAGGGTTAGGGTTAGGGTAAGGATTAGGATTAGGGTTAGGGTAAGGGTTAGGTTAAGGGTTAGGGTTAGGGTTATGGAAAGGGTAAGGTTTAGGGTTAGGTTTAGGGTTAGGGATAGGGTAAGGATTAGGTTTACGGTTAGGGGTAGGTAAAGGTTAGGGTTAGGATAGGGTTAGCATTAAGGTTAGGGTTAGGGTTAAGGTAAGGTTAAGGGTTAGGGTTTGGGTTAGGGTTAGGGTTAGGGGTTAAGTTTAGGGTTAGGTTTAGGTTTAGGGTTACGGTTAGGGTAAGGGTTATGGTTAGGGTTAGGGTTAGGTTAGGGTTAGGGTAAGGGTACGGGTAAGGTTTAGTGTTAGAGTTAGGATTAGGGATAGGTTTTAGGTTAGGGTTAGGGTTAGGGTTAGGGTTAGCATTAGGTTAGGGTTAGGTTAGGGTAAGGGTAAGGGTTAGGGTTAAGGTTATGTTTAGGGTTAGGGTAAGGGTTAGGGCTAGGGTTCGGGTAAGGTTAGGGTTTGGGTTAAGGTTAGGGTTAGTATTAAGGTTAGGGATAGTGTTAGGGTAAGTTTTAGGGTAGGGTTCCGGTTATGGTTAGGGTTAGGATTAGGGTTAGGGTTAGGGTAAGGGTAAGGGTTAGGGTTAGGGTTATGGTAAGGATTAGGGTTACTGTTAGAGTTAGGGTTAGGGTTAGGGTTAGGGTAAGTGTTAGGGTTAGAGTTAGGGTTACGGGTTAGGGTTAGGGTTAGGGTTAGGGTTAGGGTAAGGGTTAAGTTTAGGATTAGTGTTAGGGTTAGTGTAAGGGTTAGGGTTAGGGTTAGGTGTTAGGCTTAGTGTTAGGGTTAGGGTAAGGGTTAGGGTTAGGGTTAGGGTAAGGGTTAGGGTTATGGTTAGGGTTAGGGTTAGGGTTAGGGTTAGGGTAAGGGTAATGTTTAGGGTTAGGGTTCGAGTTAGGGTTAGGGTAAGGGTAAGGGTTAAGGTTAGGTTTAGGGTTAGAGTTAGGGTAAGGGTAAGGGTTAGGGTTAGGGTTAGGATTAGGGTAAGGGTAAGGGTAAGGCTTAGGGTTAATGTTAGGATTAGGGTTAGGGTTAGGATTATGGTAAGGGTAAGTGTTAGGTTTAGGGTTAGGGTTTGGGTTAGGGTTAATATTAGGGTTAGGGTAAGGGTTAGGGTTAGGGTTAGAGTTAGGGTAAGGGCTAGGTTTAGGGTTAGGATAAGGGCAAGGGTTAGGGTTAGGTTTAGGGTTAGGGTTAGGGTTAGTGTAAGGGTAAGAGTTAGGGTGAGGGTTAGGGTAAGAATTAGGATTAGAGTTAGAGTCAGGGTTAGGTTTAGGGTTAGGGTTAGGGTTAGGGTTAGGGTAAGGGTTAGGGTTAGGGTTAGGTTTAGGGTAAGGGTAAGGTTTAGAGTTAGGGTTAGGGTTAGGGTAAGGTTTAGGGTTAGGGTTAGGGTTTGGGTTAGGTTTGGGGTTAGGGATAGGTTAAGGGTAAGGGTGAGGGTTAGGGTTAGGGTTAGTTATAGGGTTAGAGTTAGGGTTAGGGTAAGTGTAAGGGTTAGGGTTAAGGTTAGGTTTAGGGTTATTGTTAGGGTTAGGGTAAGGATTAGGGTTAGAGTAAGGGTTAGGGTTAGGGTTAGGGTTAGTGTTAGGGTTAGTTTTATGGTTAGGGTTAGGGTAAGGGTAAGGTTTAGGGTTAGGTTTAGGTTTGAGGTTAAGGTAAGGTTTAGGGTTAGGGTAAGGGTAAGGGTTAGGGTTAGGGTTAGGTTAAGGGTTAGGAGTAGGTTTAGGTTTAGGGTGTGCGTTAGGGTTAAGGTTAGGGTTAGGGTTTAGTGTTAGGGTTAGGGTTAGGGTTAGGGTAAGGTTTAGCATTAGGGTTAGGGTAAGGGTAAGGTTAGGGTTAGGGTTAGGGTAAGGGTAAGGTTTAGAGTTAGGGTTATGGTTAGGGTTATGGTTAGGGGTTAGGGTTAGGGTTAGGTTTAGGTTTAGGGTCACGGTTAGGGTAAGGGTAAGGGTTAGGGTTAGGATTAGGGTTAGTGTTAGGTTTAGGGTTAGGGTTGGTAAGGGTAAGTGTTAGGTTCAGGGTTAGGGTAGGGGTAAGGGTTAGGGTTAGGTTTAGGGTTAGGGAAAGTTAAGGTTTAGGGTTAGGGTTAGGGTTAGGTTTAGGGTTAGGTTTAGGGTTAGGGTTAGCATTAGGTTAGGGTTAGGGTTAGGGTAAGGGTAAGGGTTAAGATTAGGCTTGGTTTAGTGTTAGGGTTAGGGTAAGGCTAAGGGTTAGGGTTAGTGTTAAGGTTAGGGTAAGGGTAAGGGTAAGGGTAAGGGTTAGGGTTAGGGTAAGGGTAAGGGTAAGGGCTAAGGTTTAGGGTTAATGTTATGGTTATGGTTAGGCTTAGGTTTATTGTTAGGGTAAGGGTAAGTGTTAGGCTTAGGGGCAGGGTTAGAGTTAATGTTAGGGTTAGAGTACGGGTTAGGGTTAGGGTTAGGGTTACGGTTAGGGGTTAGGGTTAGGGTTAGTGTTGGTGTTAGTGTAAGTGTAAGGGTTAGGGTTACGGTTAGGGTTATGGTAAGGTTAAGGGTTAGGGTTAGGGTTAGGATAGGTTTAGGGTTAGGGTAAGGGAAAGGAATAGGGTTAGATTTAGGATTAGGAATAGGGTTAAGGTTAGGGTTAGGGTTAGGGTTAGGGTTACTGTTTGGGTAATGGTAAGAATTATAGTTTGTTTTAGGGTTAGGGAAAGGGTAAGGGTTAGGGTTTGGGTTAGGGTTAGGTTTAGGGTTAGGGTTAGCATTAGGTTAGGTTAGGGTTAGGGTAAGGGTAAGGGTTAGTGTTAGGGTTACGTTTAGGGTTAGGGTAAGGATTTGGGTTAGGGTAAGCGTAAGGTTAGGGTTAGGATTAAGGTTAGGGTTAGTATTAAGGTTAGGGTTATGGTTAGGGTTAGGTTTAGGGTTAGGGTTAGGGTTAGCTTTAGGGTTACTGTTAGGGTAAGTGTAAGGGTTAGGGTTATTGTTAGGGTTTGGTTAGGGTTAGGGTTAGGATCAGGGTAAGGATTAGGGTTAGAGTTAGGATTAGGAATAGGGTTAAAGTTAGGGTTAGGGTTATGGTTACTGTTTGGGTAATGGTAAGAATTATAGTTCGGTTTAGGGTTAGGGAAACGGTAAGGGTTAGGGTTTGGATTAGGGTTAGGTTTAGGATTAGGGTTAGCATTAGGTTAAGTTAGCGTTAGGGTAAGGGTAAGGGTTAGGGTTAGGGTTAGGTTTAGGGTTATTGTAAGGATTAGGGTTAGGGTTAGGGTAAGGTTAGGGTTAGGGTTAAAGTTAGGGTTAGTATTAAGTTTAGGGTTAGAGTTAGGGTAAGGGTTAGGGATAGGGTTAAGGTTAGGGTTAGTGTTAGGTTTAGGGTTAGGGTTAGTTTAAGGGTAAGGGTTAGCCTTAGGGTTAGGGTTAAGGTTAGAGTTAGGGTTAGTGTTATGGTAAGGGTTAGGTTAAGAGTTAGGATAAGGGTTAGGGTTAGGGTTAGGGTTAGGGAAAGGGTAAGTTTTATGGTTAGGGTTAGGGTTAGGGTAAGGATTAGGGTTAGGGTTAGGGTTAGGGTAAGGGTTAGGGTTAGGGTTACGGTTAGAATTAAGGTTAGGGTTAGGGTAAGGGTAAGGGTAGGGTTAGTGTTAGGGTTAGCGTTAGGGTTAGGTTAAGGATTAGGGTTAGGGTTAGGGTTAGGGTAAGGGTTCGGGTTAGGGTTAGCATTAAGCTTAGTGTTAGGGTTAGGGTAAGGTTTTGGTTAGGGTTATGTTAAGGGTAATGTTTAGGGTTAGTGTTAGAGTTAGGGTTAGGGAAAGGGTAAGGGTTAGGGTTAGGTTTAGGGTTAGGGTAAGGGTAAGTTCTAGGGTAAGGGTCAGGGTTGGGGTTAGGGTAAGGGTTAGGTTTATGGTTAGAGCTACTGTTAGGTTTAGGGTTAGGGTTAGGGTAAGGATAAGGGTTAGGTTAGGGTTAGAGTAAGGGCTAGGGATAGGGTTAGGTTAAGGGAAAGGTTTAGGGTTAAGTTTAGTGTTAGGGTTAGGGGTTGTGTAAGGGTAAGTGTTAGGGTTAGGGTTAGGGTAAGGGTTAGGTTTAGGGTTAGAGTTACTGTTAGGTTTAGGGTTAGGGTTAGGGTAAGGGTAAGGGTTAGGGTAAGGGTTAGGATTAGGTTTATGGTTAGGGTAGGAATAGTGTTAGGTTTAGGGTAAGGGTAAGTTTTAGGGTTAGTGTAAGGGTTAGGGTAAGGGTAAGGGTTAGGGTTAGGGTTAGGGTTAGGTTTGGGGTTAGTGTTAGGTTAAGGGTAAGGGTTAGGGTTAGGGTTAGGGTTAGTTTTAGGGTTAGGGTTAGCGTTAGGGTTAGGATTAGGGTTAGGCTAAGTTCAAGGGTTAGGGTTAAGGTTAGGTTTAGGGTTAGGGATAGGGTTAGGGTAAAGATTAGGGTAGGGTAAGCGTTAAGGTTAGGTTAGGGTTAGGGTTAGGTTTATGGTTTGCGATAGGGTAAAGGTAAGGGTTAGGGTTAGGTTTAGGGTTGAGGTTAAGGTAAGTGTTAGGGTTAGGGTAAGGGTAAGTGTTAGGGTTAGGGTTAGGGTTAGGGTTAGGGTAAGGGTTAGCATTAAGGTTAGGGTTAGGGTTAGGGTAAGGGTAAGGTTTAGGGTTAAAGTTAGGGTTAGGTTTACGCTTAGGGTTAGGGTAAGGGTAAGTGTTAGGGTTAGAGTGAGTATTAGGGATAGGTTTAAGGTTAGGGTTAGGGTAAGGGTTAGGTTTAGGGTTAGGGTAAGGGTAAGGGTTAGTGTTAGGTTTAGGGTTAGGGAAATGGTAAGGGTTAGGGTTAGGGTTAGGTTTAGGGTTAGGGTTAGCATTAGGTTAGGGTTAGGTTTAGGGTAAGGGTAAGGGTTACGGTTAGGGTTAGGTTTACAGTTAGGGTTAGGGTAATGGTAAGGGTTAGGGTTAGGGTTAGGGTTAGGGTTAGGGTAAGGGTAAGAGTAAGGGTTAGGGTTAATGTTAGGGTTACGGGTAGGGTTAGGGTTAGGGTAAGAGTAAGTGTTAGGATTAGGGTTAGGTTTAGGGTTAAGGTTAGGTTTAGGGTTAGGGTTAGGGTAAGGATAAGGGTTAGAGTTAGGGTTAGGGTTAGGGTTAGGTTTAGGGTAAGGGTTAGGTTTAGATTTAGGATAAGGGTAAGATTTAGGGTTAGAGTTAGGGTAAGTGTAAGTGTTAGGGTGAAGTTAGGGTTAGGGTTAGGGTTAGGGTAAGGATTAGGGTTAGGATAAGTGTTAGGGTTAGTCTTAGGGTTAGGTTTATGTTTAGGGTTAGGGTTAGGGTAAGGGTTAGTGTTAGGTTTAGGGTTGGGGTTAAGGTTAGGGTTAGGGTTATGGTAAGGGTAAGGGTTAGGGTTAGGGTTAGGGTTAGGGTTAAGGTTAGCATTAGGTTAGGGTTAGGGTTAGGGTTAGGTTTAGGGTTAGGGTTAGCATTAGGTTAGGGTTAGGCTTATGGTGAGGGTAAGGGTTAGGGTTAATGTTAGGGTTACGGTTAGGGTTAGCGTTAGGGTAAGAGTAAGTGTTAGGGTTAGGGTTAGGGTTAGGGTTAATGTCAGGGTTAGGTTAAGGGTTTGGGTTAGGGTTAGGGTTAGGGTTAGGGGTTAGGATTAGTGTTAGGATTAGGTTTAGGGTTAGTATTAGGGTTAGTGTAAGGGTAAGGTTTAGGATTAGGGTTAGGGTTAGGGTTAGGGTTAGGTTTATGGTTAGGGTTAGGGTAAGGATAAGGGTTAGAGTTAGGGTTAGGGTTAGGTTTAGGGTAAGTGTTAGGTTTAGATTTAGGGTAAGGGTAAGGTTTAGGGTTAGAGTTAGGGTAAGTGTAAGTGTTAGGGTGAAGTTTAGGGTTAGGGTTAGGGTTAGGGTAAGGATTAGGGTTAGGGTAAGGGTTAGGGTTAGGGTTAGGGTTAGGGTTAGGTTTATGTTTAGGGTTAGGGTAAGGGTAAGGGTTAGGGTTAGGTTTAGGGTTGGGGTTAAGGTTATGGTTAGGGTAATGGTAAGTGTAAGGGTTAGGGTTAGGGTTAGGGTTAGGGTAAGGTTTAGGGTTAGGGTTAGAGTTAGGGTGAGCCTTAGTGGTAGGGTTAGGGTTAAGGTTAGGGTTTAGGGTTAGGGTTAGGGTTAGGGAAAGGGTTAGGGATAGGTTTAGGGTTATGGTAAGGGTAAGTGTTAGAGTTAGGGTGAGGGTTAGGGTTAGGGTTATAGTTACTGTTAGGTTTTGGTTAGGGTTAGGGCTAGGGTAAGGGTTAGGGTTAGGGTTAGGGTTAGTATTAGGTTTATGGTTAGGGTAGGGTTAGTGTTAGGTTTAGGGTAAGGGTAAGTTTTAGGGTTAGTGTAAGGGTTAGGGTAAGGGTAACGGTTAGGGTTAGGGTTAGGGTTAGGTTTGGGGTTAGTGTTAGATTAAGGGTAAGGGTGAGGGTTAGGGTTAGGGTTAGTTTTAGGGTTAGGGTTAGCGTTATGGTTAGGATTAGGGTTAGGGTAAGTGTAAGGGTTAGGGTTAAGGTTAGGTTTAGGGTTAGGGTTAGGGTTAGGGTAAGGATTAGGGTTAGGGTAAGGGTTAAGGTTAGGTTAGGGTTAGGGTTAGGTTTATGGTTAGCGATAGGGTAAGGGTAAGGGTTGGGGTTAGGTTTAGGGTTGAGGTTAAGGTAAGGGTTAGGGTTAGGGAAAGGGTAAGTGTTAGGGTTAGGGTTAGTGTAAGGCTTAGGTTTAGGGTTAGGGTTAGCATTAAGGTTAGCTTTAGGGTTAGGGTTAGGGTAAGGGTAAGGATTAGGGTTAAAGTTAGTGTTAGGTTTAGGCTTAGGGTTAGGGTAAGGGTAAGTGTTAGGGTTAGAGTGAGGATTAGGGATAGGTTTAAGGTTAGGGTTAGGGTAAGGGTTAGGTTTATGGTTAGGGTTAGGGTAAGGATAAGGGTTAGAGTTAGGGTTAGGGTTAGGTTTAGGGTAAGTGTTAGGTTTAGATTTAGGGTAAGGGTAAGGTTTAGGGTTAGAGTTAGGGTAAGTGTAAGTGTTAGGGTGAAGTTTAGGGTTAGGGTTAGGGTTAGGGTAAGGATTAGGGTTAGGGTAAGGGTTAGGGTTAGGGTTAGGGTTAGGGTTAGGTTTATGTTTAGGGTTAGGGTAAGGGTAAGGGTTAGGGTTAGGTTTAGGGTTGGGGTTAAGGTTATGGTTAGGGTAATGGTAAGTGTAAGGGTTAGGGTTAGGGTTAGGGTTAGGGTAAGGTTTAGGGTTAGGGTTAGAGTTAGGGTGAGCCTTAGTGGTAGGGTTAGGGTTAAGGTTAGGGTTTAGGGTTAGGGTTAGGGTTAGGGAAAGGGTTAGGGATAGGTTTAGGGTTATGGTAAGGGTAAGTGTTAGAGTTAGGGTGAGGGTTAGGGTTAGGGTTATAGTTACTGTTAGGTTTTGGTTAGGGTTAGGGCTAGGGTAAGGGTTAGGGTTAGGGTTAGGGTTAGTATTAGGTTTATGGTTAGGGTAGGGTTAGTGTTAGGTTTAGGGTAAGGGTAAGTTTTAGGGTTAGTGTAAGGGTTAGGGTAAGGGTAACGGTTAGGGTTAGGGTTAGGGTTAGGTTTGGGGTTAGTGTTAGATTAAGGGTAAGGGTGAGGGTTAGGGTTAGGGTTAGTTTTAGGGTTAGGGTTAGCGTTATGGTTAGGATTAGGGTTAGGGTAAGTGTAAGGGTTAGGGTTAAGGTTAGGTTTAGGGTTAGGGTTAGGGTTAGGGTAAGGATTAGGGTTAGGGTAAGGGTTAAGGTTAGGTTAGGGTTAGGGTTAGGTTTATGGTTAGCGATAGGGTAAGGGTAAGGGTTGGGGTTAGGTTTAGGGTTGAGGTTAAGGTAAGGGTTAGGGTTAGGGAAAGGGTAAGTGTTAGGGTTAGGGTTAGTGTAAGGCTTAGGTTTAGGGTTAGGGTTAGCATTAAGGTTAGCTTTAGGGTTAGGGTTAGGGTAAGGGTAAGGATTAGGGTTAAAGTTAGTGTTAGGTTTAGGCTTAGGGTTAGGGTAAGGGTAAGTGTTAGGGTTAGAGTGAGGATTAGGGATAGGTTTAAGGTTAGGGTTAGGGTAAGAGTTAGGTTTAGGGTTAGGGAAATGGAAAAGGTTAGTGTTAGGATTAGGGTCAGGTTTAGGGTTAGGGTTAGCATTAGGTTAGGGTTAGGTTTAGGGTGAGGGTAAGGGTTAGGGTTAGGGTTAGGTTTAGGGTTAGGGTTAGGGTAAGGGTAATGGTTAGGGTTAGGGTTAGGGTTAGGGTAAGGTTAAGAGTAAGGGTTAGGGTTAATGTTCGGGTTACGGGTAGGGTTAGGGTTAGGGTAAGAGTAAGTGTTAGGGTTAGGGTTAGGGTTAGGGTTAGGGTTAGGGTTAGGTTTAGGGTTAGTGTTAGGGTAAAGGTTAGGGTTAGGATAGGGTTAGCATTAAGATTAGGGTTAGGGTTAGGGTAAGGGTAAGGTTTAGGTTTAGGGTTAGGATTAGGGTAGGGGTTAGGGTTAGGGTTTTGTTTAGGGTTACAGTTAGGGTAAGGGTAAGGGTTAGGTTTAGGTTAGGTTAGGGTTAGGGTAACGGTAAGGGTTAGTGTTAGAGTTAGGTTTAGGTATAGGGTTAAGGTTAGGGTTAGGGTTAGTTTTAGGGTTTGGGTAAGGGTAAGAATTAGATTTCGGTTTAGGGTTAGGGAAAGGCTAAGGGTTAGGGTTTGGTTTAGGGTTAGGGTTAGTGTTAGTGTTAGGGTTAGGGTTAGGGTTAGGGTTAGGGTTAGCATTAGGTTAGTGTTAGGGTTAGGGTAAGGGTAAGGATTAGGGTTAGGATTAGGTTTAGGTTTAGGGTAAGGAGTAGGGTTAGGGTTAGGGTAAGGTTAGGGTTAGGGTTAAGGTTAGGGTTAGGGTTAGGTTTAGGGTTAGGGAAAGGGTGAGGTTTAGGGTTAGGTTTAGGGTTAGGGTAAGGATTAGGGTTAGAGTTAGGTTAGGGTTAGGGATTAGGGTTAGGGATAGAGTTAGGGTTAGGGTAAGGATTAGGGTTAAGATTAGGGTTAGGGTAAGGGTTAGGGTTAGAGTTAGGGTTAGCATTAAAGTTGGGGTTAGGGTTAGGATAAGGTTATGTTTACGGTTAGGGTAAGGGTAATGTTTAGGGTTAGGGTTAGAGTTATGATTAGGGTAAGGGTAAGGGTAAGGGTTAGGGTTAGGTTAATGTTTAGAGTTAGGGCAAGGGGAAGGGTTAGGTTTGGGTTAGGTTTAGGGTAAGGTAAGGGTAAGGGTTAGGGTTTATGTTAGGGTTAGGGTTAGGTTTAGGGTTAGGGTAAGAGTAATTGTGAGGGTTAGGGTTAGGGTTAGGGTTAGGTTAATATTATTGTTAGGGTAAGGGTTAGGGTTAGGTTAGGGTTAGGGTATGGGCTAGGGCTAGGGTTAGGATAAGGGAAAGGGTTAGGGTTAGGTTTAGGGTTAGTGTTAGTGTAATGGTAAGTGTTAGGTTTAGGGTTAGGGTTAGGGTAAGGGTTAGGGTTAGGGTTAGGTTTAAGGTAAGGGTTTGGGTTAGGGTTAGTGTTAGGGTTAAGTTTATGGTTAGGGTTAGGGTTAGGGTTATGGTCAGGATAAGGTAAGGGTGAGGGTTAGGTTTAGAGTTAGTTTTAGGGTTATGGTTAGCGTTAGCGTTAGAGTTAGGGTTAGGGTTAGGGTAAGTATAAGGGATAGGGTGAAGGTTAGGTTTAGGTTTAGGGTTATGGTTAGGGTAAGGATTAGGGTTAGGGTAAGGGTTAGGGTTAGTGTTAGTGTTAGGGTTAGGTTTATGGTTACGGTGAGGGTAAGTGTAAGGGTTAGGGTTAGATTTACTGTTGAGGTTAAGGTAAGGGTTAGGGTTGCTGCAAGGGTAAGGGTTAGGGTTAGGGTTAGGGTAAGGGTTAGAATTAGGGTTAGGGTTACGGTGAGCGTTAGGGTTAGAGTTAGGGTTAGATGTTAGGGTTAGGGTTAAGGTAAGGGTAAGGATTAGGGTTAGGGTAAGGGTTAGGGTTAGGGTTAATGTTAGGGTAAGGGTAAGGGTAAGAGTTAGGTTTAGGGTTAGGGTTAGGGTTAGTGGTTAGGTTTAGGGTTAGGGTTAGGGTAAGGGTGAGGGTTAGGTAAAGGTAAGTATTAGGGTTAGGTTTAGGGTTAGGGTTAGGCTTAGGGTAAGGGTAAGGGTTAGGTTTAGTGTTAGGGTTAGGGTTAGGTTAAGAATTAGGGTTAGGGGTAGGGGTAGGGTAAGGGTTAGCGTAAGGTTTAGCGTTTGGTTTAGGATTAGGGAATGGGTAAAGGTTAGGGTTAGGGTTAGGGTTAGGGTTAGGGTAAGGAATAGGGTTAGGGTTACGGTTAGGGTAAGAGTTAAGGTTGGGTTAGGGTTAGCATTAAGGTTAGGTTTAGGGTTAGGGTAAGGGTAAGGGTTAAGTTTAGAGTTAGGGTTAGCGGTTAGGTTTATGGTTAGGGTTAGGGTTAGGTTTAGAGTTACGGTTAGGGTAAGGGTAAGGGTTAGGTTTAGGGTTAGGTTTAGGGTTAGGTTTAGGCTTAGGGTTAGGGTAAGGGTAAGTGTTAGGGTTAGAGTTAGGATTAGGGATAGGGTTAAGGTTAGGTTTAGGGTAAGGGTTAGGTTTAGGGTTAGGGAAAGGGTAAGGTTTAGGGTTAGGGTTAGGGTTAGGGTTAGGGTTAGGGATAGCGTTAGCTTTAGGTTAGGGTTAGGTTTAGGGTTAGGGTTAGCATTAAGTTAGGGTTAGGATTCGGGTGAGGGTAAGGGTTAGGGTTGCTGTAAGGGTAAGGGTTAGGGTGAAGGTTAGGTTTAGGTTTAGGGTTACGGTTAGCGTAAGGATTAGGGTTTGGGTTAGGGTTAGGGTTAGGGTTAATGTCAGGGTTAGGTTAAGGGTTTGGGTTAGGGTTAGGGTTAGGGTTAGGTTTATGGTTAGGGTTAGGGTAAGGATAAGGGTTAGAGTTAGGGTTAGGGTTAGGGTTAGGTATAGGGTAAGGGTTAGGTTTAGATTTAGGGTAAGGGTAAGATTTAGGGTTAGAGTTAGGGTAAGTGTAAGTGTTAGGGTGAAGTTAGGGTTAGGGTTAGGGTTAGCGTAAGGATTAGGGTTAGGGTAAGTGTTAGGGTTAGTGTTAGGGTTAGGTTTATGTTTAGGGTTAGGGTTAGGGTAAGGGTTAGTGTTAGGTTTAGGGTTGGGATTAAGGTTAGGGTAAGGGTTATGGTAAGGGTAAGGGTTAGGGTTAGGGTTAGGTTTAGGGTTAGGGTTAGCATTAGGTTAGGGTTAGGGTTAGGGTTAGGGTTAGGTTTAGGGTTAGGGTTAGCATTAGGTTAGGGTTAGGCTTATGGTGATGGTAAGGGTTAGGGTTAATGTTATGGTTACGGTTAGGGTTAGGGTTAGCGTTAGGGTAAGAGTAAGTGTTAGGGTTAGGGTTAGGGTTAGGGTTAATGTCAGGGTTTGGTTAAGGGTTTGGGTTAGGGTTAGGGTTAGGGGTTAGGATTAGTGTTAGGATTAGTTTTAGGGTTAGTATTAGGGTTAGTGTAAGGGTAAGGTTTAGGATTAGGGTTAGGGTTAGGGTTAGGGTTCGGTTTATGGTTAGGGTTAGGGAAAGGATAAGGGTTAGAGTTAGGGTTAGGGTTAGGTTTAGGGTAAGGGTTAGGTTTAGATTTAGGGTAAGGGTAAGGTTGAGTGTTAGAGTTAGGGTAAGTGTAAGTGTTAGGGTGAAGTTTAGGGTTAGGGTTAGGGTTAGGGTAAGGATTAGGGTTAGGGTAAGGGTTAGGGTTAGGGTTAGGGTTAGGTTTATGTTTAGGGTTAGGGTAAGGCTAAGGGTTAGGGTTAGGTTTAGGGTTGGGGTTAAGGTTAGGGTTAGGGTAATGGTAAGTGTAATGGTTAGGGTTAGGGTTAGGGTTAGGGTAAGGCTTAGGTTTAGGGTTAGAGTTAGGGTGAGCCTTAGGGTTAGGGTTAAGGTTAGAGGTTAGGGTTAGGGTTAGGGTTTGGTTAAGGGTTAGGGTTAGGGTTAGGGTTAGGGAAAGGGTTAGGGTTAGGTTTAGGGTTAGGGTAAGGGTAAGTGTTAGAGTTAGGGTGAGGGTTAGGGTTAGGGTTAGTGGTTAGGGTTATGTTTAGGTTAGGGTAAGGGTTAGGGTTAGGGTTAGGTAAGGGTAAGTGATAAAGTTAGGGTTATGGTTAGGGTTATGGTAAGGATTAGGGTTAGTGTTAGGGTTAGGGTAAGGGTTAGGATAAGGGTTAGGGTTTGGGTTAGGGTTAGGGAAAGGGTAAGTGTTAGGGTTAGATATAGGGTTAGTGTTAGGGTTAGGGTTAGCATTAAGGTTACGGTTTGGGTTAGGGTCAGGGTTAGGGTTAGGGTTAGGGGTTAGGGATAGGGTTAGGATTAGGGTTAGTGCTAGGGTTACAGTCAGGGTAAGGGTAAGGGTTAGGTTTAGGGTGAGGGTTATGGTTAGGATTAGGTTTAGGGTTAGGATTAATGTTAGGGTTAGCGTTAGGGTAAGGGTAAGGGTTAGGGTTAGAGTTAGGATTAGGGATATGTTTAAGGTTAGAGTTAGGGTTAGAGTTAGGCTAAGGGTCAGGGTCAGGGTTAGGGTAAATGTTAGGGTTAGGGTTAGGGTAAGGGAAATGGTAAAGGTTAGGGTTAAGTTTAGTGTTAGCGTTAGGTTTAGGGTTAGGGTAAGGGTAAGGGTTAGGGTTAGGTTTAGGGTTAAGGAAAGGGTAAGGGTTAGGGTTAGGGTTAGGGTTAGGTTTAGGGTTAGGGTTAGCATTAGGTTAGGGTTAGGTTTCAGGTAAGTGTAAGGGTTCGGGTTAGGGTTAGGTTTAGGTTTAGGGTAAGGATTAGGGTTAGGGTTTGGGTAAGGTTAGAGTTAGGGTTAGGATTAAGGTTAGGGTTAGTATTATGGTTAGGGTTAGGGTTAGGGTAAGGGTTAGGGTAGGTTTAGCGTTAGGGTTATTGTTAAGCTTAGGGTTAGTGTTAGGTTTAAGGTTAGGGTTAGTGTAAGGTTAAGGGTTATAGTTAGGGTTAGGGTTAAGGTTAGTGTTAGTGTTAGAGTTAGGCTAAGGGTCAGGGTTAGGGTTAGGGTAAAGGTTAGGGTTAAGGTTAGGGTTAGGGAAACTGTAAGGGTTAGGTTTAGGGTTAGGTTGAGCGTTAGGGTTAGAGTTAGGGTTAGGGGTTAGGGTAAGGGTTAGGGTTAGGGTTAGGATAAGGGTTAGGGTTAGGGTTAGGGTTAGGGTTAGGGAAAGGGTAAGGTTTATGATTAAGGTTAGTGTTAGGGTAAGGATTAGGGTTAGGTTTAGGGTTAGGGTAAGGGTTAGGGTTAGGGTTAAGGTTAGAATTAAGGTTAGGGTTAGGGTTAGGGTAAGGGTAAGGAGTAGGGTTAGTGTTAGGGTTAGGGTTAGGGGTTAGGGTTAGGGTTAGGGTTAGGGTAAGGATTAGGGTTAAGGTTAGGGTAAGGGTTAGGGTTTGGGTTAGGGTTAGCATTAAGCTTAGGGTTAATGTTAGGGTAAGGTTTTGGTTAGGGTTAGGTTAAGGGTAATGTTTAGGGTTAGGGTTAGAGTTAGTGTTAGGGTAAGGGTAAGGGTTAGGGATAGGTTTAGGGTTAGGGTAAAGGTAAGTGTTAGGTAAGGGTCAGGGTTGCGGTTAGGGTTAATATTAGGGTTAGGGTAAGGGTTAGGGTTTGGTTAGGGTTATAGTAAGGGCTAGGGATAGGGTTAGGATAAGGGAAAATGTTAGGGTTAAGTTTAGGGTTAGGGTTAGGGTTAGTGTAAGGGTAAGTGTTAGGGTTAGGATTAGGGTAAGGGTTAGGGTTAGGATTAGAGTTACTGTTATGTTTAGGGTTAGGGTTAGGGTAAGGGTAAGGGTTAGGGTTAGGGTTAGGATTAGGTTTATGGTTAGGGTAGGGTTAGAGTTAGGTTTAGGGTAAGGGTAAGTTTTAGGGTTAGTGTAAGGGTTAGGGTAAGGGTAAGGGTTAGGGTTAGGTTTAGGGTTAGGGTTAGGTTTGGGGTTAGTGTTAGGTTAAGGGTAAGGGTGAGGGTTAGGGTTAGGGTCATTTTTAGGGTTAGGGTTAGCGTTAGGGTTAGGATTAGGGTTAGGGTAAGTGTAAGGGTTAGGGTTAAGGTTAGGTTTAGGGTTAGGGTTAGGGTTAGGGTAAGGATTAGGGTTAGGGTAAGGGTTAAGGTTAGGTTAGGGTTAGGGTTAGGTTTATGGTTAGCGATAGGGTAAGGGTAAGGTTTAGGGTTAGGTTTAGGGTTGAGGTTAAGGTAAGGGTTAGGGTTAGGGAAAGGGTAAGTGTTAGGGTTAGGGTTAGGGTTAGGGTAAGGGTTAGGGTTAGGGTTAGGGTTAGCATTAAGGTTAGGGTTAGGGTTAGGGTAAGGGTAAGGGTTAGGGTTAGGTTTAGGCTTAGGGTTAGGGTAAGGGTAAGTGTTAGGGTTAGAGTGAGGATTAGGGATAGGTTTAATGTTAGGGTTAGGGTAAGGGTTAGGTTTAGGGTTAGGGTAAGGGTAAGGGTTAGTGTTAGGTTTAGGGTTAGGGAAATGGTAAGGGTTAGGGTTAGGGTTAGGGTTAGGTTTAGGGTTAGGGTTAGCATTAGGTTAGGGTTAGGTTTAGGGTAAGGGTAAGGGTTAGGGTTAGGGTTGTGTTCAGGGTTAGGGTTAGGGTAAGGGTAAGGGTTAGGGTTAGGTTGAGGGTTAGGGTAAGGGTAAGAGTAAGGGATAGGGTTAATGTTAGGGTTACCGGTAGGGTTGGGGTTAGGGAAAGAGTAAGTGTTGGGGTTAGGGTTAGGGTTAGGGTTAGGGTTAGGTTTAGGGTTAGGGTTAGGGTAAAGGTTAGGGTTAGGATAGGGTTAGCATTAAGGTTAGGGTTAGGGTTAGGGTAAGAGTAAGGGTTAGGTTTAGGGTTAGGATTAGGGTTAGGGTTTATGGTTAGGGTTATGTTTAGGGTTACCGTTAGGGTAAGGGTAAGGGTTAGGGTTAGGTTAGGTTAGGGTTAGGGTAAGGGT
Source organism: Megascapheus bottae (assembly GCA_024803745.1). NCBI lineage: Eukaryota > Metazoa > Chordata > Mammalia > Rodentia > Geomyidae > Megascapheus > Megascapheus bottae. The sequence continues at coordinate 5,922,618 of JANJXV010000048.1, forward strand.
AAGGGTTAGTGTTAGAGTTAGGATTAGGGATAGGGTTAAGGTTAGGGTTAGGGTTAGGGTTAGGGTTTGGGTAAGGGTAAGAGTTAGATTTCGGTTTAGGGTTAGGGAAAGGGTAAGGGTTGGGTTTGGGTTAGGGTTAGGGTTAGGGTTAGGGTTAGGGTTAGGTTTAGCATTAGGTTAGTGTTAGGGTTAGGGTAAGGGTAAGGATTAGGGTTAGGTTTAGGTTTAGGTTTAGGGTAAGGATTAGGGTTATGGTTAGGGTAAGGTTAGGGTTAGGGTTAAGGTTAGGGTTAGGGTTAGGGTTAGGGTTAGGGAAAGGGTGAGGTTTAGTGTTAGGGTTAGGGTTAGGGTAAGGATTAGGTTTAGATTTAGGTTAGGGTTAGGGATTAGGGTTAGGGTTAGGGTTAGGTTAGGGTTAGGGTTAAGGTTAGGGTTAGGTTTAGGGTTAGGGTTAGGGAAAGGGTGAGGTTTAGTGTTAGGGTTAGGGTTAGGGTAAGGATTAGGGTTAGAGTTAGAGTTAGGGTAACGACTAGGGTTAGGGTTAGGGTTACGGTTAGGTTTAGGGTTCGGGTTAAGGTTAGGGTTGTGGTTAGGGTTAGGGTTAGGGTAAGGCTTAGGGTTAGGGTTAGAGTTAGGGTGAGCCTTAGGGTTAGGGTTAAGTTTAGGGGTTAGGGTTAGGGTTAGGGTTAGGTTAAGGTTTAGGGTTATGGTTAGGGTAAGGGTTAGGGTTAGATTTAGGGTTAGGGTAAGGTAAGTGTTAGAGTTAGGGTGAGGGTTAGGGTTAGGGATAGTGGTTATGGTTAGGGATAGGGCAAGGGTTAGGGTTAGGTTTAGGTAAGGGTAAGTGATAGGGTTAGGGTTAGGGTTAGGGTTATGGTAAGGATTAGGGTTAGTGTTAGGGTTAGGGTAAGGGTTAGGGTTTGGGTTAGGGTTAGGGAAAGTGTAAGGGTTAGGGCTAGAGATAGGGTTAGGGTTAGGGTAAGGATTAGGTTTAGGTTTAGGGTTAGGGTAATGGTTAGGGTTAGGGTTAGGGTTAGCATGAAGGTTAGGGTTAGGGTTAGGGTAAGGGTTAGGGTTAGGGTTAGGGGTTAGGGATATTGTTAGGGTTAGGGTTAGTGTTAGGGTTACGGTTAGGGTAAGGGTAAGGGTTAGCGTTAGGGTTAGGGTTAGGGTTAGGATTAGGTTTAGCGTTAGGGTAAGGGTAAGGGTTAGGTTTAGAGTTAGGATTAGGGATAGGGTTAAGGTTAGGGTTAGTGTAAGCGTTAGGTTTAGGTTTAGGGTAAGGGTTAGGGTTAGGGTTAGGTTTAGGGTTAAGGAAAGGGTTAGGGTTAGGGTTAGGGTTAGGTTTAGGGTTAGGTTTAGCATTAGGTTAGGGTTAGTTTTAGGGTAAGGGTAAGGGTTAGGGTTAGGGTTATGTTCAGGGTTAGGGTTAGGGTAAGGGTAAGAGTAAGTGATAGTGTTAATGTTAGTGTTACGCGTAGGGTTAGGGTTAGGGAACGAGTAAGTGTTGGGGTTAGGCTTAGGGTTAGGGTTAGGGTTAGGTTAAGGGTTAGGGTTAGGGTAAAGGTTAGGGTTAGGATAGGGTTAGCATTAAGGTTAGGGTTAGGGTTAGGGTAAGGGTAAGGGTGAGGGTTAGGGATAGGATTAGGGCTAGTGGTTAGGGTTAGGGTTATGTTTAGGGTTACGGTTAGGGTAAGGGTAAGGGTTAGGGTTAGGTTTGGTTAGGGTTAGGGTAAGAGTAAGGGTTAGTGTTAGAGTTAGGATTAGGGATAGGGTTAAGGTTAGGGTTAGGGTTAGGGTTAGGGTTAGGGTTAAGGTTAGGGTTAGGTTTAGGGTTAGGGTTAGGGAAAGGGTGAGGTTTAGTGTTAGGGTTAGGGTTAGGGTAAGGATTAGGGTTAGAGTTAGAGTTAGGGTAACGACTAGGGTTAGGGTTAGGGTTACGGTTAGGTTTAGGGTTCGGGTTAAGGTTAGGGTTGTGGTTAGGGTTAGGGTTAGGGTAAGGCTTAGGGTTAGGGTTAGAGTTAGGGTGAGCCTTAGGGTTAGGGTTAAGTTTAGGGGTTAGGGTTAGGGTTAGGGTTAGGTTAAGGTTTAGGGTTATGGTTAGGGTAAGGGTTAGGGTTAGATTTAGGGTTAGGGTAAGGTAAGTGTTAGAGTTAGGGTGAGGGTTAGGGTTAGGGATAGTGGTTATGGTTAGGGATAGGGCAAGGGTTAGGGTTAGGTTTAGGTAAGGGTAAGTGATAGGGTTAGGGTTAGGGTTAGGGTTATGGTAAGGATTAGGGTTAGTGTTAGGGTTAGGGTAAGGGTTAGGGTTTGGGTTAGGGTTAGGGAAAGTGTAAGGGTTAGGGCTAGAGATAGGGTTAGGGTTAGGGTAAGGATTAGGTTTAGGTTTAGGGTTAGGGTAATGGTTAGGGTTAGGGTTAGGGTTAGCATGAAGGTTAGGGTTAGGGTTAGGGTAAGGGTTAGGGTTAGGGTTAGGGGTTAGGGATATTGTTAGGGTTAGGGTTAGTGTTAGGGTTACGGTTAGGGTAAGGGTAAGGGTTAGCGTTAGGGTTAGGGTTAGGGTTAGGATTAGGTTTAGCGTTAGGGTAAGGGTAAGGGTTAGGTTTAGAGTTAGGATTAGGGATAGGGTTAAGGTTAGGGTTAGTGTAAGCGTTAGGTTTAGGTTTAGGGTAAGGGTTAGGGTTAGGGTTAGGTTTAGGGTTAAGGAAAGGGTTAGGGTTAGGGTTAGGGTTAGGTTTAGGGTTAGGTTTAGCATTAGGTTAGGGTTAGTTTTAGGGTAAGGGTAAGGGTTAGGGTTAGGGTTATGTTCAGGGTTAGGGTTAGGGTAAGGGTAAGAGTAAGTGATAGTGTTAATGTTAGTGTTACGCGTAGGGTTAGGGTTAGGGAACGAGTAAGTGTTGGGGTTAGGCTTAGGGTTAGGGTTAGGGTTAGGTTAAGGGTTAGGGTTAGGGTAAAGGTTAGGGTTAGGATAGGGTTAGCATTAAGGTTAGGGTTAGGGTTAGGGTAAGGGTAAGGGTGAGGGTTAGGGATAGGATTAGGGCTAGTGGTTAGGGTTAGGGTTATGTTTAGGGTTACGGTTAGGGTAAGGGTAAGGGTTAGGGTTAGGTTTGGTTAGGGTTAGGGTAAGAGTAAGGGTTAGTGTTAGAGTTAGGATTAGGGATAGGGTTAAGGTTAGGGTTAGGGTTAGGGTTAGGGTTTAGGTAAGGGTAAGAGTTATATTTCGGTTTAGGGTTAGGGAAAGGGTAAGGGTTGGGTTTGGGTTAGGGTTAGGGTTAGGGTTAGGGTTAGGGTTAGCATTAGGTTAGTGTTAGGGTTAGGGTAAGGGTAAGGATTAGGGTTAGGTTTAGGTTTAGGTTTAGGGTAAGGATTAGGGTTAGGGTTAGGGTAAGGTTAGGGTTAGGGTTAAGGTTAGGGTTAGGGTTAGGGTTAGGGTTAGGGAAAGGGTGAGGTTTAGTGTTAGGGTTAGGGTTAGGGTAAGGATTAGGGTTAGAGTTAGGTTAGGGTTAGGGATTATGGTTAGGGTTAGGGTAAGGTTAGGGATAGGGTTAAGGTTAGGGTTAGGTTTAGGGTTAGGGTTAGGGAAAGGGTGAGGTTTAGTGTTAGGTTTAGGATTAGGGTAAGGATTAGGGTTAGAGTTAGAGTTAGGGTAAGGGCTAGGGTTAGGGTTAGGGTTAGGTTTAGGGTTAGGGTTAGGGTAAGGCTTAGGGTTAGGGTTAGAGTTAGGGTGAGCCTTAGGGTTAGGGTTAAGTTTAGGGGTTAGGGTTAGGGTTAGGTTAAGGTTTAGGGTTATGGTTAGGGTAAGGGTTAGGGTTAGGTTTAGGGTTAGGGTAATGGTAAGTGTTAGAGTTAGGGTGAGGGTTAGGGTTAGGGATAGTGGTTAGGGTTAGGGATAGGGTAAGGGTTAGGATTAGAGTTAGGATTAGGGATTGGGTTAAGGTTACGGTTAGTGTAAGCGTTAGGTTTAGGGTTAGGGTAAGGGTAAGGGTTAGGGTTAGGTTTAGGGTTAAGGAAAGGGTAAGGGTTAGGGTTAGGGTTAGGTTTAAGGTTAGGGTTAGCATTAGGTTAGGGTTAGGTTTCGGGTAAGTGTAAGGGTTCGGGTTCGGGTTCGGGTTAGGGTTAGGGTAAGGATTAGGGTTAGGGTTTGTTTAAATTTAGAGTTAGAGTTAGGGTTAGGGTTAGAGTTAGTATTAAGGTTAGGGTTAGGGTTAGGGCAAGATTTAGGGTAGGGTTAGCGTTAGGGTTAGGGTTAAGCTTATGTTTAGTGTTAGGTTTAGGTTTAGGGTTAGTGTAAGTTTAAGGGTTATCGTTAGGTTTAGGGTTAAGGTTAGATTTAGGATTACAGTTAGGCTAAGGGTCAGGTTTAGGGTTAGGGTAAAGGTTAGGGTTAGGGTTAGGGTTAGGGAAAGGGTAAGGGTAAGGGTAAGGGTTAGGGTTAGGGTTAGGTTGAGCGTTAGGGTTAGGGTTAGGGTTAGGGGTTAGAGTAAGGGTTAGGGTTAGGGTTAGGATAAGGTTTAGGGTTAGGGTTATGGTTAGGGTAAGGGTAAGGGTTAGAGTTAGGGTTAGGGTTATGGTTAGGGTTAGGGGTTAGGGTTAGGGTTAGGGCTAGGTTTAGGGTTAGGGTAACGGTTAGGGTTAGGTTAGGTTTAGGGAAAGGGTAAGTGTTAGGGTTAGGGTTAGGTTTAGGGTTAGGATTAGGGCTAGGTTAGGGATAGGGTAAGGGTAGGGTAAGGGTTAGGGTTAGGGTTAGGGAAAATCTAAGGGTTAGGGTTAGGGTTATGTAGAGTTAGGGTTAGGGTAAGGATTAGGGTTAGGGTTAGGGTAAGGATTAGGGTTAGGGTTAGTGTTTGCATTAAGTTTAGGTTTAGGGTAAGGGTAAGGGAAAGGGTTAGGGTGAGGTTTAGGGTTAGGGTTAGGTTTAGGGTAAGGGTAAGCGTTAGGGTTAGGGTTAGGATTAGGGTAAGGTTTAGGGTTAGGGTAGGGTTAGGGTTAGGGTTAGGGTTAGGGATAGGGTTAGGGTAAGGGTTAGGGTTAGGGTTAGGGTTAAGTTTAGGGTTAGGGTAAGGGTTGGGTTAGGTTAGCTTTAGGGTTAGGGTTAGGGGTAAGTGTTAGGGTAAGGTTTAGGGTTAGGGTAAGGGTAAGGCTCTGGGTTAGGGTTAGGGTTAAGTGTTAGGGTTCAGGTTCGGGTTAGGGTTAGGGTTAATGTAAGGGTAAGGTTACGGTAGGGTGAGGGTTTGGGTTATGGATAGGTTAAGGGTAAGTGTTAGGTTTAGGGGAAGTCTAAGGTTTATGGTTAGGGTTAGTTTTATGGTAAGGGTTGGGGTAGGGTTAAGGGTTAGGGTTAGGGTTAGAGTTAGGTTTAGGGTTAAGGGTTAGGGTTAGGGTTAGGGTCAGGTTCAGGGTTAGGGTAAGGTTTATGGTTAGGGTTAGGTTTAGGTAAGGGTAAGTGTTAGGGTAAGGGTAAGGTTTACAGTTAGGGTTAGGGTTAAGGTAAGGGTAAGGGTTAGGGTTAGGCTTAGATTTAGTTGTTATGGTTAGGGTTAGGTTTAGGGTTAGGGTTATGATAAGGGTAAGGAATAGGGTTAGGGATAGGGTTAGGGTTAGGGTAAGAGTTAGGGTTAGGTTTAAGGTTATTTTTACTGTTACGATAAGGATAAGGGTTGGGTTAGGGTTAGGGTTAGGGTTAGGGTAAGTGTTAGGTTTCGGGTTAGGGTTAGGTTTAGGGTTAAGGTTAGGGTTAGGGAAAGGATAAGGGTTAGGGTTAAGGTTAGGTTTAGGGTTAGGGTTAGGGTTAGGGTAAGGGTAAGGGTTAGGTTAGGGTTAGCGTTAGGGTTAAGGTTAGGGTTAGGGTTAGTTTAAGGGTAAGGGTTAGGTTAGGGTTAGGGTTAGGGTTAAGGTTAGGGTTAGGGTAAGGGTAAGGGTTAGGTTAGGGTTAGGGTTAAGTTTAGGGTAAGTGTTAGGGTTAGGTTTAGGGTTAGGTTTAGGGTTAGGGTTAGGGTTAGGGTAAGGGTTAGGATTAGGTTTTACGGTTAGGTTTAGGGTTAGGGTTAGGGTAAGGGTAAGGGTTACGGTTAGGTTAAGGGTAGCGTTAGGGTAAGGGTTAGGTTAGGGTTAGGGTTAAGCTTAGGGTTAGGGTTAGGGTTAGGGTAAGTGTAAGTGTTAGGTTAGGGTTAGGGTTAGGGTTAGGGTAAGGATTAGGGTTAGGGTTGGGTTTAGGTGTAGGTTTAGGGTTAGGGTTAGGGTAAGGGTTAGGTTAAGGGTTAGGGTTAGGTTTAGGGTTAGGTTTAGGGTGAGGGATATGGTAAGGGTAAGGGTTAGGTTTAGGGTTAGGGTTAGGTTTAGGGTTAGGGTTAGGGTTAGGATTAGTTTTAAGGAAAGGATAAGGGTTAGGGTTAAGGTTAGGTTTAGGGCTTGGGTTAGTTTTAAGGTTTGGATTAGGGTTAGGGTTTGGATAAGGGTTAGGGTTAGGGTTAGGGTTAAGGTTAGGGTAAGGGTAAGGGTTAGGGTAAGGGTAAGAGTTAGGGTTAGGGTTAGGGTTAGGGTTAGGGTAAGTGTAAGGGTTAGGGTTAGGTTTAGGAGTTAAGGTTAGGGTTAGGTTTAGGGTTAGGATTATGGTAAGGGTAAGGCATAGGGTTAGGGATAGGGTTAGGGTTAGAGTTAGGTTTAGGGTTAGGGTTAGGGTAAGGGTAAGGGTTAAGGTTAGGGTTAGGGATAAGTTTAGGGTTATAGTTAGGGTAAGGGTAAGGGTTAGGTTAGAGTTAGGGTTAGGGTAATGGTTAGGGTTAGGGTTAGTGTTAGGTTTAGGTTTAGGGTTAGGGTTCGGGTTAGGGTAAGGGTAAGGGTGAGGGTTAAGTTTAGGGTTAGGGTTAGGATTAGGGTTAGGGTAATGTTAAGTGTTAGGGTTAAGTTTGGGTTTCGGTTAGGGTAAGGGTAAGGGTTAGGGTTAGGTTTAGGGTTAGGGTTAGGGTTAGGGAAAGGATAAGGGTTAGGGCTAAAGTGAGGTTTAGGGTTAGGGTTAGGGTTAAGGTTAGGGTTAGGGTTAGGGTAAGGTTATGGGTTACGGTTACTTTTAGGGTTAGGGTTAAGGGTAAGGGTTTGGGTTAGGGTTAGGGTTAGGGTTAGGGTGAGGGATATGGTAAGGGTAAGGTTTAGGTTTAGGGTTAGGGTTAGGTTTAGGGTTAGGGTTAGGGTTAGGGTTAGTTTTTAGGAAAGGATAAGTGTTAGGGTTAAGGTTAGGTTTAGGGCTTGGGTTATTGTTAATGTTTGGATTAGGGTTAGGGTTAGGATAAGGGTTAGGTTTAGGGTTAGGGTTAAGGTTAGGGTAAGGGTAAGTGTTAGGGTAAGGGTAAGAGTTAGGGTTAGGGTTAGGGTAAGGGTAAGGGTTAGGGTTAGGGTTAGGAGTTAAGGTTAGGGTTAGGTTTAGGGTTAGGGTTATGGTAAGGGTAAGGCATAGGGTTAGGGATAGGGTTAGGGTTAGAGTTAGGGTTAGGGTTAGGGTTAGGGTAAGGGTAAGGGTTAAGGTTAGGGTTAGGGATAAGTTTAGGGTTAGAGTTAGGGTAAGGGTAAGGGTTAGGTTAGGGTTCGGGTTAGGGTAATGTTTAGGGTTAGGGTTAGTGTTAGGATTAGGTTTAGGGTTAGGGTTCGGGTTAGGGTAAGGGTAAGTGTGAGGGTTAAGTTTAGGGTTAGGGTTAGTATTAGGGTTAGGGTAATGTTAAGTGTTAGGGTTAAGTTTGGGTTTCGGTTAGGGTAAGGGTAAGGGTTAGGTTAAGGGTTAGGGTTAGGTTTAGGGTTAGGGTTACGGTTAGGGTTAGGGAAAGGATAAGGGTTAGGGCTAAAGTGAGGTTTAGGGTTAGGGTTAGGGTTAAGGTTAGGGTTAGGTTTAGGGTAAGGGTATGGGTTACAGTTACTTTTAGGGTTAGGGTTAGGGTAAGGGTAAGGGTTAGGGTTAGGGTTACGGTTAGGTTTAGGGTTAGGGTAGGGTTAGGGTAAGAGTAAGGGTTAGGGTTAAGATTAGCGTTAGGGTTAGGGTAAGTGTTAGGTTTAGGGTTAGGTTTAGTTTTAGGTTTAGGGTTAGGGTTAGGGTAAGGGTTTGGGTTACGGTTAGTGTTAGGTTTAGTGTTGGGGTTAAGTTTAGGGTTGGGGTAAGCATTTGGTTTAGGGTTACGGTTAAGGTAAGAGTAAGGGTTAGGGTTAGGGTTAGGTTTAGGGTAAGGGTTAGAGTTAGGTTTAGGGTAAGGGTAAGGGTAAGGTTTAGGGTTAGGGTTAGGTTTAGTGTTAGGGTTAAGGAAAGGGTTAGGGTTAGGGTTAGGTTTAGGGTTAGGTTTAGGGTTAGGGTAAGGGTAAGGGTTAGAGTTAGGGTTAGGGTGACGGTTAGGGTTAAGGTAAGCGTTAGGGTTAGGGCTAGGGTTGGGTTGAGGGTAAGGGAAGTGTTAAGGTTAGGGTTAGGTTTAGGATAAGGGTAAGTGTTAGGGTTAGGGTTAGAGTTAGGGTAAGGATTAGGGTTAGGGTTAGGGTGAGGTTTAGGGTTAGGCTTAGGGTAAGGGTTAGGGTTAGGGTTAGGTTTAGGTTTAGTGTTGGAGTTAAGGTTAGGGTTAGGGTAAGGGTTAGCGTTAGGGTTAGGGTTAGGTTTAGGGTTAGGTTTAGGGTTACGGTTAGGGTTAGGGTGAGGGTTAGAGTAAGGGTATGTGTTAGGGTTAGGGTTAGGGTTAGGGTTAGGTTTAGCGTTAGGGTAAGGGTAAGATTTAGGGTTAGGGTTTGGGTTAAGGTAAGGGTAAGGGTTAGGGTTAGGGTTAGGTTTAGTTGTTACGGTTAGGGTTAGGTTTAGGGTTAGGGTTAGGGTAAGGGCAAGGGATATGGTTAGGGGTAGGGTTAGGGTTAGGGTAAGGGTTAGGGTTAGGTTTAGTGTCAGGGTAAGGGTAAGGGTTACGGTTAGGTTTACGGTTAGAGGTTACGGTTAGAGTTAGGTTTAGTGTTAGGGTTAGGGTAAGGGTAAGGGATAGGGTTAAGGATAGGGTTTCGGTTAGGGTTAGGTTTAGGTTAGGGTTAGGGTTAGGGTAAGGGTTACGTTTAGGGTTAGGTTAGGTTTAGGGTTAGGATTAGGGTTAGGGTTAGGGTAAGGGTAAGGGTTAGGGTTAAGGTTACTGTTAGGGTTAGGGTTAGGGTAAGGGTAAGGGTTAGAGCTAAGGTTAGGTTTAGGGTTAGGTTTAGGGTTAAGTTTAGGGTTAGGTTTAGGGTAAGTGTAAGGATTAGGGTTACTTTTAGGGTTAGGGTTAGGGTAAGGTTAAGGGTTAGGGTTATGTTTAGGGTTTGGTTTAGGGTTAGGGTAGGGGTTAGTGTTAGGTTTAGAGTAAGAGTAAGGGTTAGGGTTAGGATTAGGGTTAGGGTTAGGGTAAGTGTTAGGGTTACGGTTAGGTTTAGGGTTAGGTTTAGAGTTAGGGTTAGGGTTAGGGTAAGGGTAAGAGTTAGGGTTAGGGTTAGTGTTAGGTTTAGTTTTGGGGTTAAGGTTAGGGTTATGGTAAGGGTTAGGATTAGGGTTACGTTTAAAGTAAGCCTAAGGGGTAGGGTTAGTTTTAGGGTTAGGGTTAGGGTAAGGGTAAGGTTTAGGGTTAGGGTTAGGTTTAGGGTTAGCGTAAGGGTAAGGGTTAGGGTTAGGTTTAGGTTTAGGGTTAGGGTTAGTGTTAGGGTAAGGGTAAGGGTTAGGGTTAGGGTAGGGTTAGGGTTAGTGTTTGAGATTACGGTTAGGGTTAGGTTTAGCGTTAGGGTTAGGATAAGGGTAAGGGTTCGGGTTAGGTTTAAGTTTAAGGTTAGGGTTAGGGTTAGAGTAAATGTAAGGGTTAGGTTATGGTTAGGATTAGGTTAGGGTAAGGGTTAGGTTTAGAGTTAGGGTTAGGTTTAGGGGTAGGGTTAGGGTTAGGGTTAGGGTAAGGGTAAGGGTTAGGGTTAGTGTTAGGGTTAGAGTAAGTATAGGGGTTAGGGTTAGGTTTAGGTTTGAGGTTAGGTTAAGGTTTAGGTTAGGGTTAGGTTTAGGGTTAGGATAAGGGTTAGGGTTAGGGTTAGGGTTAGTGGTTAGGGTTAGGGTTAGGGTAAGGGTTAGGGTTAGTTTTAGGGTTTTGGATTAGGGTTAGGGTTAGGGTAAAGGTTAGGGTTGGGGTTAGGGTTAGTGTTACGGTTAGGTTAAGATTTAGGTTTAGGATTAGGGTTAGGGTTAGGATAAGGGTTAGGGTTAGGGTTAGGATTAGGGTTAGGGTTATGGTTAGGGTTAGTGGTTAGGGTTAGGGTTAGGGTAAGGGTTAGGGTTAGATTTAGGGTTTTGGATTAGGGTTAGGGTTAGGGTTAGGGTTAGGCTTAGGGTTAGGGTTAGGTTTAGGGTTAGGGTTATGGTTAGGTTTAGGGTTACGGTTAGTGTTAGGTTTAGGGTAACGGTTAGGGTTAATGTTAGGGTAAGGGTAAGGGTTAGAGTTAAGGTTAGGATTAGGGTTAGGTATAGGGTTAGGGTTAGGATTAGGGTAAGGGTAAGGTTTGGGGTTAGGAATAGGGTTACAGTTAGGGTAAGGGTTAGCGATAGGGTTAGGGTTAGGGTTAGGGTTAGGGTTAGGTTTAGGTTTAGGGTAAAGGTAAAGGTTAGGGTTAGGGTTAGTGTTAGGATTAGGGTTAGGGTAAGATTTAGTGTTAGGGTTAGGGTTAGGGGAAGGGTTAGGTTTAGGGTTAGGGTTATGTTAAGGGTTAGGGGATATGGCTAGTTTTATGTGTAGAGTTAGGTTTAGGGAAAGGATAAGAGTTAGGGTTATGGATAGGGTTAGGTTTCGGGTAAGGTTTAGGGTTAGGTTTAGGTTAAGGGTAAGAGTTAGGGTTGGGTTAGCGTTAGGGTTAACGTTAGGTTTAGGGTTATGGTTTGGGTTAGGGTTAGGGTTAGGGTTAGGGTTTGGTTTAGGGTTAGGTTTAGGTTTATGGTTAGAGTTAGGGTTAGGTTTAGGGTTAGAGTTAGGGTTAGCTTTAGGGTTAGGCTTAGGGTTAGGTTTAGGGTTAGTTTTAGGGTTATGGTTAGGGTTAGGGTTAGGGATAGGGCAAGGGTATGTGTTAGGTTTAGCTTTAGGGTTAGGATTAGGATAAGGTTTAAGATTAGGGTTAGAGTTAGGGTAGCGTTAGCGTTAGGGTTAGGGTTAGGGTAAGTGTTAGGGTTAGTGTTAGGGTTAGGGTTAGAGTTAGGGTAAGGATAAGGGTTAGGGTTAGGTTTAGTGTTAGGGTTATGTTTTGGGTTACGTTTAGGTTAAGGGTAAGGGTTAGTGTTAACTTTAGGATTAGGGTTAGGTTTAGGGTTAGGTTTAGGGTTAGGATAAGGGTAAGGATAGGGTTAGGATTAGGGTTAGGGTTAGGGTAAGGGTTAGGGTTAGGGTTAGGGTGACGGTTAGGGTTAGGTTAAGGTTAGTGTTAGGGTAAGGGTAAAGGTTCGGGTTAGGGTTAGGGTTATGGTTAAGGGTATGGTTAAGGTTAGGGTTATGGTTAGGGTAAGGGTTAGGGTTAGGGTTACGGTTAAAGTTATGTTTAAGGTTAGGGTTAGGGTAAGGGTTAGGTTTAGGGTTAGGGTAAGGTTTAGGGTTAGGGTTAGGGTTAGGGTTAGAGTTATAGTTAGGGTTAGGGTAAGGGTAAAGTTTAGGATGAAGTTTAGGGTTAGGGTTAGGTTAGGGTTAGGGTTAAGGTTAGGGTAAGGATTAGGGTTAGGCTCAGGGTTACGGTAAGGGTTAGGGTTAGGGTTACGGTTAGTGTTAGGGTTTATGGTTAGGGGTAGGTTTAGCGTTAGGATTAGGGTAAGGATAAATGTTAGTGTTAAGGATAGGGTTAGGGTTCAGTTTAGGTTTAGGGTTAGGGTTAGGGTAAGGGTAAGAGTTAGCGTTGGGTTAGGGTTAGTGTTAAGGTTAGGGTTAGGGTTAGGGTAAGCGTAAGGGATAGGGTAGGGTTAAGGTAAGGGTTAGGGTAATGGTTAGGGTTAGGGTTAGGGTTAGGGTAAGGGTAAGGGTAAGGGTTAGGGTTATGGTTAGGGTTAGTGTTAGGGTAAGGGTAAGGGTTAGGATTAGGTTTTGGGTTAGGGTTAGTTTTAGGGTAAGGGTTAGGTTTAGGGTTGATGTTAGGTTTAGGGTAAAGGTTAGGGTTATGGTTACGGTAAAGATAAGGGTTAGGGTTAAGGTTAGGGTTAGGTTTAGGGTTAGGGTTAGGGTTAATGTTAGGGTCAGGGTGATGGTAAGTGTAAGGGTTAGGGTTAGGTTTAGGGTTAGGGTTAGGGTAAGGGTAAGGGTTAGGGTTAGGGTTAGGGTTAGGGTTAGGATAAGGGTAAGGGTTAGTGTTAGGGTTAGGGGTTAGGGTTAGGGTTAGGTTTAGCTTTAGGGTAATTGTAAGGGTTAGGGTTAGGGTTAGGTTAAGGGTTAGGGTTAGGGTTAGTGTTAGTGTTAGGGTTAGGTTTAGGGTTACTGTAACGGTTAGGGTTAGGGTAAGTGTATGTGTTAGGGTTTGGGTTAGGTTTAGGGTTAGGTTTAGGGTTAGCGTTTGGGTAAGGGTAAGGGTTAGGGTTAGGGTTACGATTAAGGTAAGTGTTAGGGTTAGGGTTAGCGTTAGGGTTAGGGTTAGGTTTAGGGGAAGGGTTAGGGTTAGGTTTAGGGTAAGGGTAAGGGTAAGCTTTAGGGTTAGGGTTAGGTTTAGGGTTAGGGTAAGGGTAAGGGTTAGGTTTAGGGTTAGGGTTAGGGTTAGCTTTAGGGTTAGGGTAAGAGTAAGTGTTAGGGTTAGGGTTAGGGTAAGGGTTAGGGTTAGGGTTAGGGTTAGTGTTAGGGTTAGGTTTAAGGTTAGTGTTAGGGTAAGGGTAAAGGTTCGGGCTAGGGTTAGGGTTAGGTTTAAGGTTATGGTTAAGGTTAGGGTTAGGGTTAGGGTAAGTTTTAGGGTTAGGGTTAGGGTAAGGTTTAGGGTTAGGATTAGGGTTATGGTTAGAGTTAGGTTTAGGGTTAGGGTAACGGTTAGGGTTAGGGTTAAGTTTATGGTTAGGGTTAGGGTTAGGGTAAGGATTAGGGTTAGGGTTAGGGTTAGGGTAAGGGTCAGGGTTAGTGTTAGGGTAAGGTTTAGGGTTAGGGTAAGGGCAAGGGTTAGCATTAGATTTAGGGTTAAGCTTAGGGTTAGGTTTAGGGTTAGTGTTAGGGTAAGGGTATGTGTTAGGGTTAGGGTTAGGGTTAGGATAAGGTAAGGGGTAGGGGTAGGGTTAGGGTTAGGTTTAGGGTTTAGGGTTAGGGTTAGGGTTAGGTTTAGGGGTTAGGGTTAGGGTTATTGTTAGGGTTAGTGTAAGGTTTATGGTTAGGATTAGGTAAGGGCAAGGGTTAAGTTGAGGTTTAGGGTTAACATTAGGGTTAGGGTTAGGGTTAGGGTTAGGGTTAGGGTTAAGTTTAGGGTTAGGGTTAGGTTTGGGTTAGGGTTAGGGTAAGGCTTAGGGTTACGGTTAGGTTTACGGTTAGGTTTAGGGTAAGGGTAAGGGTTAGATTTAGGGTTAGGGTTAGGTTTAGTTTTAGGGTTAGGGTTATGGTTAGGGTAAAGATAAGGGTTAGGGTTAAGGTGAGGGTTAGGTTTAGGTTTAGGGTTAGGGTTAATGTTAGGGTTAGGGTGATGGTAAGTGTAAGGGTTAGGGTTAGGTTTAGGGGTAGGGTTAGGTTAAGGGTAAGGGTTAGGGTTAGGGTTAGGGTTAGGGTTAGGTTAAGGCTAAGGGTTAGGGTTAAGGTTAGGGTTAGGTTAGGGTTAGTTATAGGGATAGGGTTAGGGTAAGGGTAAGGGTTAGGGTTAGGATTAGGGTTAGGATTAGGATTAGGGTAAGGGTTAGGGTTAGGGTAGGGTTAGGTTTAGGGTAAGGGTAAGTTTTACGGTTAGGTTTAGAGTAAGGGTTAGGGTTAGGGTTAGTGTTAGGGTTAGGGTTAGGTTTAGGGTTAGGGTTAGGGTTATTGTTAGGTTTAGGGTTAGGGTTAGTGTTATGGTTAGGTTTAGGGTTAATGTTAGGGTAACGGTAAAAGTTCGGTTTAGTGTTAGGGTTAGGGTTAAGTTTATGGTTAAGGTTAGGGTTAGGGTTAGGGTAAGGGTTAGGGTATGGGTTAGGGTTAGGGTTAGGGTAAGTTTTAGGGTTAGGTTTAGGGTTAGGGTTAGAGTTAGGTTTAGGGTTAGGGTAAGGGTTAGGGTTAGGGTTAAGTTTAGGGTTAGTGTTAGGTTAGGGTTAGGGTTAGGTTTAGGGTAAGGATTAGGGTTAGGGTTAGGTTTAGTGTTAGAGTTAGAGTAAGGGTAAGGGTTAGGTTTAGGGTTAGGGTTAGGTTTAGGGTTAGGGTTAGAGTTAATGTTAGGGTTAGGGTGATGGTAAGTGTAAGGGTTAGGGTTAGGGTTAGGATAAGGGTAAGGATTAGGGTTAGAGTTAGCGTTAGGGTAAGGGTAACAGTTAGGGTTAGGGTTAGGTTTAGGGTAAGGGTTAGGGTTAGGTTTAGGGTAAGGGTAGGTTTTAGGGTTAGGTTTAGGGTTAGGATAAATGTAAGGGTTAGGGTTAGGGCTAGGGTAGGGTTTATTGTAAGGGTAAGTGTTAGGGTTAGGGTTAGAGTTACATTTAGGGTTAGGGTAAGGGTAATGGTAAGGGTTAAGTTTAGGATTAAGGTCAGGTTAAGGGTTAAGGTTAGGGTTTAGGGTTAGGATTAGGGTTAGTGTAAGTGTTAGGGTTAGGGTTAGGTTTAGGTTAAGGGTTAGGGTTATGGATACGGTTAGGGTTATGGTTAGGTTTAGGGTTAGTGTTAGTATAAGGGTAAAGGTTCGGGTTAGGGTTAGGGTTGGGTAAGGGTAAGGGTTAGGGTTAGGATTAGGATTAGGGTTAGGGTAAGGGTTAGGGTTAGGGATAGTGTTAAGGTTATGGTTAGGTTTAGGGTTAGTGTTAGGGTAAGGGTAAAGGTTTGGGTTTGGGTTAGGGTTAGGGTTAAGGTTATGGTTAAGCTTAGAGTTAGGGTTAGGGTAAGGGTTAAGTTTAGGGTTAAGGTAAGGTTTAGGGTTAGGTTTAGGGTTAGGGTTAGAGTTAGGTTTAGGGTAATGGTTAGGGTTAGGGTTAGGGTTAGGGTTAGGGATAGGGTTAGGGTTATGGTTAGGTTTAGGGTTAGTGTTAGGGTAAGGGTAAAGTTCGGGTTAGGGTTAGGGTTAGGTTTAAGGTTATGGTTAAGCTTAGAGTTAGGGTTAGTGTAAGGGTTAGGGTTAGGTTTAAGGTAAGGTTTAGGGTTAGGTTTAGGGTTAGGGTTAGAGTTAGGTTTAGAGTAATGGTTAGGGTTAGGTTTAGGGTTAGGTTTAGGGTTAGGGTTCAGGTTAGGTTTAGGGTTAGTGTTCGGGTAAGGGTAAGAGTTAGGTTTAGGGTTAGTGTTAGGGTTAGGGTATGGGTAACGGTTAGGGTTAGGGTTAAGGTTAGGGATAGAGTGATGGTTAGGTTTAGGTTTAGGGTAAGGGTAAGGGATAGGGTTAGGATTAAGGTTAGGGTTAGGGTAATGGTTAGGGTTAGGGTTAGGGTAAGGGTAAGGTTTAGGGTTAAGTTTAGGGTTATGGTAATGGTTAGGGTTACGGTTAGGTTTAGGGTAAGGGTAAGAGTTAGTGTTGGGTTAGGGTTAGTGTTAAGGTTAGGGTTAGGGTTAGGGTAAGCGTAAGGGATAGGGTTAGGGTTAAGTTTAGGGTTATGGTAATGGTTAGGGTTAGGGTTAGGGTAAGGGTAAGCGTTAGGGTTAAGATTAGGGTTAGTGTTAGGGTAAGGGTAAGGGTTAGGGTTAGGTTTTGGGTTAGGGTTAGTTTAAGGGTAAAGGTTAGGTTTAGAGTTGTGGTTAGGTTTAGGGTAAGGGTAAGGGTTATGGTTAGGGTAAAGATAAGGGTTAGTGTTAAGGTTAGGGTTAGGTTTAGGGTTAGGGTTAGGGTTAATGTTAGGGTCAGGGTGATGGTAAGTGTAAGGGTTAGGGTTAGGTTTAGTGATAGTTTTAGGGTAAGGGTAAGGGTTAGGGTCAGGGTTAGGGTTAGGGTTAGGATAAGGGCAAGGGTTAGTGTTAGGGTTAGGGGTTAGGGTTAGGGTTAGGTTAGGGTTAGGGTTAGGTTTAGGGTTAGTGTTAGGGTCAGGATAAGGGTTAGCGATAGGGTTAAGGTTAGGTGTAGGGTTGGGGTTAAGGTTAGGTTTAGCTTTAGGGTAAGTGTAAGGGTTAGGGTTAGGGTTAGGTTAAGGGTTAGGGTTAGGGTTAGTGTTAGGGTTAGGGTGAGGTTTAGGGTTACTGTAAGGGTTAGGGTTAGGGTAAGTGTATGTGTTAGGGTTAGGGTTAGGATTAGGGTTAAGTTTAGGGTTAGTGTTAGGTTAGGGTTAGGGTTAGGTTTAGGGTAAGGATTAGGGTTAGGGTTAGGTTTAGTGTTAGAGTTAGGGTAAGGGTAAGGGTTAGGTTAAGGGTTAGGGTTAGGTTTAGGGTTAGGGTTAGGGTTATGGTTAGGGTAAAGATAAGTTTTAGGGTTAAGTTTAGGGTTAGGTTTAGGGTTAGGGTTAGAGTTAATGTTAGTGTTAGGGTGATGGTAAGTGTAAGGGTTAGGGTTAGGGTTAGGGTTAGGGTTAGGATAAGGGTAAGGGTTAGGGTTAGAGTCAGCGTTAGGGTAGGGGTAACGTTTAGGGTTAAGGTTAGGGTTAGGGTAGGGTTATTTATAGGGATAGGGTTAGGGTAAGTGTAAGGGTTAGGGTTAGTGTTAGGGTAGGGTTACGGTAAGGGTTAGGGTTAGGGTTAGGGTTAGGTGTAGAGTAAGGGTTAGGGTTAGGTTTAGGGCAAGGGTTAGGATTAGGTTTAGGGTTAAGGTTAGGGTTAGGTTTAGGGTTAGGGTTAGGGTAATGGTATGTGTTAGGGTTAGGGTTAGGGTTAGGGTTAGCGTTTGGGTAAGGGTCAGGGTTAGCTTTAGGGTTAGAGTTAAGGTAAGGGTAAGGATTCGGGTTAGGGTTAGGGTTAGGGTTAGGATAAGGTAAGGGGTAGGGGTAGGGTTAGGTTTAGGTTTAGGGTTTAGGGTTAGGGTTAGGGTTAGGTTTAGGGGTTAGGGTTACGGTTAGGGTTAGGGTTAGTGTAAGGTTTATGGTTAGGATTAGGGTAAGGGCAAGGGTTAGGTTGAGGTTTAGGGTTAAGATTATTGTTAGGGTGAGGGTTAGGGTTACAGTTAGGTTTAGGGTTAGGGTAAGGGTTAGGGTTAGGGTTAAGTTTAGGGTTAGGGTTAGGTTAGGGTTAGGGTTAGGGTTAGGGTAAAGATTAGGGTTAGGGTTAGGTTTAGGGTTAGGTTTAGGGTAAGGGTTAGGGTTAGGTTTAGGGTAAGGGTTAGGTTTAGGGTTAGGGTTAGGGTTATGGTTAGGGTAAAGATAAGTGTTAGGGTTAAGGTTACGGTTAGGTTTAGGGTTAGGGTTAGGGTTAATGTTAGGGTTAGGATGATGGTAAGTGTAAGGTTTAGGGTTAGGTTTAGGGTTAGGGTTAGGTTAAGGGTAAGGGTTAGGGTTAGGGTTAGGGTTAGGGTAAGGGTAAAGGTTAGGGTTAAGGTTAGGGTTAGGGTAGGGTTAGTTATAGGGATAGGGTTAGGGTAAGGTTAAGGGTTAGGGTTAGGATTAGGGTTAGGGTTAGGGTTAGGATAAGGGTTGGGGTTAGGTTTAGGTTTAGGTTTAGGGTAAGGGTAAGGTTTAGCGTTAGGGTTAGGGTTAGGTTTAGGTTTGGGGTTAAGGTTAGGTTTACGGTTAGGGTAAGGGTCAGGGTTAGGTTTAGGGTAAGGGTTAGGTTTAGGGTTAGGGTTAGGGTTAGGATTAGGGTTAGGGTAAGGGTTAGGGTTAGGGATAGGGTTAGGGTTATGGTTAGGTTTAGGGGTAGTGTTAGTATAAGGGTAAAGGTTCGGGTTAGGGTTAGGGTAAGGGTAAGGGTTAGGGTTAGGGTTAAGTTTAGGGTTAGAGTAATGATTACTTTTAGGGTAATGGTTAGGGTTAGGTTTAGGGTAAGGTAAGGGATAGAGTTAGGATTAAGTTTAGGGTTAGGGTAATGGTTAGGGTTAGGGTTAGGGTAAGGGTAAGGTTTAGGGTTAAGGTTAGTGTTAGGGTTAGTGTAAGGGTAAGGGTTAGGGTTAGGTTTAGGGTTAGGTTTAGGTTAAGGGAAAGGGTTAGGTTTAGGGTTAGGGTTAGGGTTACGGTTATGGTTAGGGTAAATATAAGGTTTAGGGTTAAGGTTAGGTTTATGTTTAGGGTTAGGGTTAGGGTTAATGTTAGGGTTAGGGTGATGGTAAGTGTAAGGGTTAGGGTTAGGTTTAGGGTTAGGGTTAGGTTAAGGGTAAGTGTTAGGTTTAGAGTTAGGGTTGGGATAAGGGTAAGGGTCAGTGTTAGTGTTAGGGTTAGGGTTAGGGGTTAGGGTTAGGGTTCGTGTTAGGGTTAGTGTTAGGTTTAGGGTTAGGGTTAGGGTAAAGGTAAGGGTTAGGGTTAGGGTTAGGGTTAGGGTTATTTTTAGGGTAAGGTCAAGGGTTAGGATTAGGGTTAGGGTTAAGTTTAGGGTTAGGTTTAGGGTTAGGGTTAGGGTAAGTCTATGTGTTAGGGTTAGGTTTACGGTAAGGGTTAGCGTTTGGGTAAGGGTAAGGGTGAGCTTTAGGGTTGGGGTTAGGGTAAGGGCAAGGGTTAGGATTAGGGTTAGGGTAAGGGTAAGGGTAAGGGTTAGGGTTAGGGTTTGGGTTAGGGGTTATGGTTAGGGTTAGGGTAAGGGCATGGGTTAGGGTTAGGTTTAGGGTTAAGATTAGGGTTAGGGTTAAGGTTAGGGTTAGGATAAGGGTAAATGTTAGCGTTAAAGTTAGGGTTAGGGTTAAGGTTATTGTTAGGGTTATGGTTAGGGTTAGGGTTACGGTAAGGTTTATGGTTAGTGTTAGTGTTAGAGTTAGAGTTAGGTTTAGGGTTAGGGAAAGTTTAAGGTTTGGGATAAGGTTAGAGTTACGGTTAGGTTAAGGGTTAAGGTTAGGGGTTAGTGTTAGAGTTAGGGTTAGGGTTAGGGTAAGGGTTAGGGTTAAGGTTAGGTTTAGGGTAAGGGTAAGGTTTAGGGTTAGAGTTAGGGTTAGGTTTAGAGTTAGGGTTAGGGTTAGGGTTAAGGTAAGGGTAAGTGTTAGGGTTAAATTTAGGGTTAGGACTAGGTTTAGGTTTAGGGTTAGGGTTAGGGTTAGGGTTATGGTTAGGTTCAGGGTTAGTGTTAGCGTAAGGGTAAAGGTTCGGGTTAGGGTTAGGGTTAGGGGTAAGGTTATGGTTAAGCTTAGGGATAGGGTTAGGGGAAGGGTTAGGGTTAGGGTTAAGGTAAGGTTTGGAGTTAGGTTTAGGATTAGGGTTAGAGTTAGGTTTAAGGTTAGGTAAGGGTTAGGGTTAGGGTTATGTTTAGGGTTAGGTTTAGGTTAGGGTTAAGGTTAGGGTTAGGGTTAGGGTAAGGATTAGGGTAAGGGTTAGGGTTAGGGTAATTGTTAGGGTTAGGGTTAGGGTTACGGTTAGGGTTAGGGGTTAGGGTTAGGGTTAGGTTTAGGGTTAGGATTAGGGTACAATAAATGTTTGGGTTACGGATAGGGTAGGGTTCAGGTTAGGTTTAGGGTTAGGGTTCGGGTAAGGGTAAGGGTAAGAGTTAGGGTTAGGGTTAAGGTTAGGGTAAGGCTAAGGGTTAGGGTTAGGGTTAGAGTAATGGCTAGGATTAGGGTAATGGTTAGGGTTAGGGTTAGGGTTATGGTTAGGGTTAGGGTTAGTGTAAGGGTTAGGGTTAGGTTTATGGTAAGTTTTAAGGTTATGATTCGGTTTAGGTTTAGGGTTAGGGTTAGGGTTAGGGTAAGGGTTAGGGTTAGGTTTAGGGTTAGGGTAAGTGTAAGGGTTAGGGTTAGGGTTAGGTTTAGGGTTAGGGTTTGGGTTAGGGTTAGGGTTAGGGTTATTTTTAGGTTTAGGGTTAGGTTAGTGTTAGGTTTAGGGTAACGTTTAGGGTTAGGGTTAGGGTAAGGATAAGGGTTAGAGTTAAGATTAGGGTTAGGGTTAGGGTTAGGTTTAGGGTTTAGGGTTAGGATTAAGGTTAGGGTTAGGGTAAGGGTTAGCGATAGGGTTAGGCTTAGGGTTAGGGTTTGGGTTAGGTTTAGGTTTAGGGTTAGGGTAAAGGTAAAGGTTAGGGTTAGGGTTAGGGTTAGGATTAGGGTTAGGGTAAGCTTTAGTGTTAGGGTTAGGGTTAGGGGAAGGGTTAGGTTTAGGGGTAGGGTTATGTTTAGGGTTAGGGGATATGGCTAGGTTTATGTGTAGAGTTAGGTTTAGAGAAAGGATAAGAGTTAGGGTTAGAGATAGGGTTAGGTTTCGGGTAAGATTTAGGGTTAGGGTTAGGTTAAGTGTAAGTGTTAGGGTTGGGTTAGGGTTAGGGTTAAGGTTAGGTTTAGGGTTATGGTTTGGGTTACGTTAGGGTTAGGGTTAGGGTTTGGTTTAGGGTTAGGTTTAGGGTTAGGGTAAGGGTAAGGGTAAGGGTTAGGGTTAGGGTTTGGGTTAGGGGTTATGGTTAGGGTTAGGGTAAGGGCATGGGTTAGGGTTAGGTTTAGGGTTAAGATTAGGGTTAGGGTTAAGGTTAGGGTTAGGATAAGGGTAAATGTTAGCGTTAAAGTTAGGGTTAGGGTTAAGGTTATTGTTAGGGTTATGGTTAGGGTTAGGGTTACGGTAAGGTTTATGGTTAGTGTTAGTGTTAGAGTTAGAGTTAGGTTTAGGGTTAGGGAAAGTTTAAGGTTTGGGATAAGGTTAGAGTTACGGTTAGGTTAAGGGTTAAGGTTAGGGGTTAGTGTTAGAGTTAGGGTTAGGGTTAGGGTAAGGGTTAGGGTTAAGGTTAGGTTTAGGGTAAGGGTAAGGTTTAGGGTTAGAGTTAGGGTTAGGTTTAGAGTTAGGGTTAGGGTTAGGGTTAAGGTAAGGGTAAGTGTTAGGGTTAAATTTAGGGTTAGGACTAGGTTTAGGTTTAGGGTTAGGGTTAGGGTTAGGGTTATGGTTAGGTTCAGGGTTAGTGTTAGCGTAAGGGTAAAGGTTCGGGTTAGGGTTAGGGTTAGGGGTAAGGTTATGGTTAAGCTTAGGGATAGGGTTAGGGGAAGGGTTAGGGTTAGGGTTAAGGTAAGGTTTGGAGTTAGGTTTAGGATTAGGGTTAGAGTTAGGTTTAAGGTTAGGTAAGGGTTAGGGTTAGGGTTATGTTTAGGGTTAGGTTTAGGTTAGGGTTAAGGTTAGGGTTAGGGTTAGCGTAAGGATTAGGGTAAGGGTTAGGGTTAGGGTAATTGTTAGGGTTAGGGTTAGGGTTACGGTTAGGGTTAGGGGTTAGGGTTAGGGTTAGGTTTAGGGTTAGGATTAGGGTACAATAAATGTTTGGGTTACGGATAGGGTAGGGTTCAGGTTAGGTTTAGGGTTAGGGTTCGGGTAAGGGTAAGGGTAAGAGTTAGGGTTAGGGTTAAGGTTAGGGTAAGGCTAAGGGTTAGGGTTAGGGTTAGAGTAATGGCTAGGATTAGGGTAATGGTTAGGGTTAGGGTTAGGGTTATGGTTAGGGTTAGGGTTAGTGTAAGGGTTAGGGTTAGGTTTATGGTAAGTTTTAAGGTTATGATTCGGTTTAGGTTTAGGGTTAGGGTTAGGGTTAGGGTAAGGGTTAGGGTTAGGTTTAGGGTTAGGGTAAGTGTAAGGGTTAGGGTTAGGGTTAGGTTTAGGGTTAGGGTTTGGGTTAGGGTTAGGGTTAGGGTTATTTTTAGGTTTAGGGTTAGGTTAGTGTTAGGTTTAGGGTAACGTTTAGGGTTAGGGTTAGGGTAAGGATAAGGGTTAGAGTTAAGATTAGGGTTAGGGTTAGGGTTAGGTTTAGGGTTTAGGGTTAGGATTAAGGTTAGGGTTAGGGTAAGGGTTAGCGATAGGGTTAGGCTTAGGGTTAGGGTTTGGGTTAGGTTTAGGTTTAGGGTTAGGGTAAAGGTAAAGGTTAGGGTTAGGGTTAGGGTTAGGATTAGGGTTAGGGTAAGCTTTAGTGTTAGGGTTAGGGTTAGGGGAAGGGTTAGGTTTAGGGGTAGGGTTATGTTTAGGGTTAGGGGATATGGCTAGGTTTATGTGTAGAGTTAGGTTTAGAGAAAGGATAAGAGTTAGGGTTAGAGATAGGGTTAGGTTTCGGGTAAGATTTAGGGTTAGGGTTAGGTTAAGTGTAAGTGTTAGGGTTGGGTTAGGGTTAGGGTTAAGGTTAGGTTTAGGGTTATGGTTTGGGTTACGTTAGGGTTAGGGTTAGGGTTTGGTTTAGGGTTAGGTTTAGGGTTACGGTTAGAGTTAGGGTTAGGTTTAGGGTTAGCGTTAGGGTTAGGTTTAGGGTTAGGGTTAGGGTTAAGTTTAGGGTTAGTTTTAGGGTTACGGTTAGGGTTAGGGTTAGGGTTAGGGCAAGGGTATGTGCCAGGGATAGGTTTAGGGTTAAGATTAGGATAAGGGTTAGGATTAGGGTTAGGGTTAGGTTAGCGTTAGGGTTAGGGTTAGGGTTAGGGTAAGTGTTAGGGTTAGTGTTAGGGTTAGGGTTAGAGTTAGGGTAGGGTTAGGGTTAGGGTTAGTGTTAGGGTAAGGGTAAGGGTTAGGGTTAGGTTTAGTGTTGGGGTTATGTTTAGGGTTAGGGTTAGGTTAAGGGTAAGGTTTAGTGTTAAGTTTAGGTTTAGGGTTAGGTTTAGGGTTAGGTATAGGGTTAGGACTTTGGTAAGGGTTAGGGTTCGGATTAGGGTTAGGGTTAGGGTTAGGGTAAAGGATAGGTTAGTGTTAGGGTTACAGTTAGGTTTAGGTTTCAGGTTAGTGTTAGGGTAAGGGTAAAGTTTCGGGTTAGGGTTTGGGTTATGGTTAAGGGTATGGTTAACGTTAGGGTTAGGTTTGGGTTAAGGTTTAGGTTTAGGTTTAGGGTTAGCGTTAAATTTATATTTAAGGTTAGGGTTAGGGTAAGGGTTAGGTTTAGGGTTAGGGTAAGGTTTAGGGTTAGGGTGAGGGTTAGGGTTAGAGTTAGAGTTAGGGTTAGGGTATGGGTAAAAGTTAGGGTGAAGTTTAGGGTTAGGGTTAGGTTAGGGTTAGGGTTAAGTTTAGGGTAAGGATTAGGGTTAGGGTTAGGGTTAGGGTAAGGTTTAGGAATAGCGTTAGGGTTACAGTTAGTGTTAGGGTTTAGGGTTAGGGTTAGGTTTAGGGTTAGGATTAGGGTAAGGATAAATGTTAGAGTTAAGGATAGGGTTAGGGTTCATTTTAGGTTTAGGTTAGGGTTAGGGTAAGGGTAAGAGTTAGCATTGGGTTAGGGTTAGTGTTAAGGTTAGGGTTAGGGTTAGGTTTAGGGTTAGGGTTAGGGTAAAGGTAAGGGTTAGGGTTAGGGTTAGGGTTAGGGTTTGTGTTAGGTTTAGCGTTAGGGTTAGAGTAAGGGCATTGGTTAGGTTTAGGGTTAGGGTTAAGGTTAGGGTTACGTTTAGGGTTAGGGTTTGGGTAAGGGTATGTGTTAGGGTTAGGGTTAGGGTTAGAGTTAGATTTAGGGTTAGGGTAAGGGTAATGGTTAGGGTTAAGTTTAGGATTAGGGTCAGGTTAAGGGTTAAGGTTAGGGTTTAGGGTTAGGATTAGGGTTAGTGTAAGGGTTAGGGTTAGGGTTTGGGTAAGAGTTAGGGTTAGGATTAGGGTTAGGGTAAGGGTTAGGGTTAGGGATAGAGTTAGTGTTATGGTTAGGTTTAGGGTTAATGTTAGGGTAAGGGTAAAGGTTGGGGTTAGGGTTAGGGTTAGGTTTAGGGTAAGAGCAAGGGTTAGGGTTAGGATTAGGGTTAGGGTTAGGGTAAGGGTTAGGGTTAGGGATAGGGTTAGGGTCATGGTTAGGTTTAGGGTTAGTGTTAGGGTAAGGGTAAAGGTTCGGGTTCGGGTTAGGGTTAGGGTAAGGGTTAGGGTTAGGGTTACGATTAGGGTTAGGAGTTAGGGTTAGGGTTAGGTTTAGGGTTAGGATTAGGGTACAATAAATGTTAGGTTTTGGATAGGGTTAGGGTTCAGGTTAGGTTTATGGTTAGTGTTCGGGTAAGGGTAAGAGTTAGGGTTAGGGTTAGTGTTAGGGTATTGGTAAGGATTAGGGTTAGGGTTAAAGTTAGGGTTAGAGTAATGCTTAGGGTTAGGGTTAGGTTTAGGGTAAGGGTAAGGGATAGGGTTAGGATTAAGGTTAGGGTTAGGGTAATGGTTAGGGTTAGGGTTATGGTAAGGGTAAGGTTTAGGGTTAAGGTTAGGGTTAGGGTTAGGTTTAGGGTAAGGGTAAGTGTTAGGGTTAGGTTTAAGGTTAGGGTTAGGGTAAGGCTAAGGGTTAGGTTTAGGGTTAGGGTTAGGTTTATGGTTAGGGTAAAGATAAGGGTTAGGGTTAACGGTTAGGGTTAGGTTTAGGGTTAGGGTTAGAGTTAATGTTAGCGTTAGGGTGATGGTAAGTGTAAGGGTTAGGGTTAGTTTTAGGGTTAGGGTTAGGTTAAGGGTATGGGTTAGTGTTAGGGTTAGGGTTAGGGTTAGAGTTGGGGTTATGGTTAGGTTTAGGGTTAGGGTAAGGGTAAGGGTTAGGGTTAGGGTTAGGGTTAAGTGTTAGGGTTAGGGTTAGGGTTAGGTTTAGGGTAAGGGTAAGGGTTAGGGTTAGGGTTACGGTTACGGTTACGGTTAGTGTTAGGTTTAAGGTTAGGGTTAGGGTAAGGCAAGGGTTAGGAACAGGGTTAGGGTTAAGTTTAGGGATAGGTTCAGGGTTAGGGTTAGGGTTAGGGTTAGGTTTAGCGTTTGGGTAAGGGTAAGGGTTAGGGTTAGTGTTAGGATTAAGGTAAGGGTAAGGGTTAGGTTAGGGTTAGGTTTAGTGTAAGGGTTACATTTAGATTTAGGGTAAGGGTAAGGTTTAGGGTTAGGATAAGATTTATGGTTAGGGTAAGGGTAAGGGTATGGTTAGGGTTAGGGTTAGGGTAGGGGTTAGGGTAAGGGTAAGTGTTAGGTTTAGGATTAGGGTTGGGATAAGGGTAAGGGTTAGTGTTAGGGTTAGGGTTAGAGTTAGGGGTTAGGGTTAGGGTTAGTGTTAGTGTCAGGGTTAGGTTTAGGGTTAGGGTTAGTGTAAAGGTAAGGGTTAGGGTTAGGGTTAGGGTTAGGGTTAGTGTTAGGTTTAGAGTTCGGTTTAGGGTAAGGGCAAGGGTTAGGGTGAAGGTTAGGGTTAGGTTTAGGGTTAGGGTTATGGTAAGGGTATGTGTTAGGGATAGGGTTAGGGTTAGGGTAAGGGTTAGCGTTTGGGTAAGGGTAAGGGTGAGCTTTAGGCTTAGGGTTAAGGTAAGGGTAAGGGCTAGGGTTGTGGTTAGGGTTAGGGTTAGGAATAGGGTAAGGGTTAGGCTCAGGTTTAGGGTAAGGGTATGGTTTAGGGTTAGGATTAGGGTTTGGTTTAGGGTAAGGGTAAGGGTTAGGGTTAGGGTTACGTTTAGGTTTAGGGTTAGGGTAAGGGTAAGGGTTAGGGTTAGAGTTAGGGTAAGGGTTAGGGTTAGGGTTAGGGTTAGGGTAGGGGTTTGGGTAAGGGTAAGTGTTTGGGTTAGGGTTAGGGTTAGGATAAGGTAAGGGGTAGGGGTACGGTTAGGGTTAGGGTTAAGGGTTAGGGTTATTGTTAGGGTTAAGTTTAGGGTTAGGGTTAGGGTAAGGGTTAGTTTTAGGTTTAGGGTTAGGGTAAGGGCAAGGGTTAGGATTAGGGTTAGGGTGAAGGTTAGGGTTAGGTTTAGGGTTAGGTTAGGGTAAGTGTATGTGTTAGGGTTAGGGTTAGGGTAAGGGTTAGCGTTTGGGTAAGTGTAAGGGTGAGCTTTAGGGTTAGGGTTAAGGTAAGGGTAAGGGTTAGGGTTAGGGTTAGGGTTAGGGTAGGGGTTAGGGTTAGGGTTAGGGTTAGCGTAAGGGTTAGGGTTAGGTTTAGGGTTAGGGTTAGGGTTAGGTTTAGGGTTAGGGTTAGGGTAAGGGTAAGGGTTAGGGTTAGGGTTAGGGTTAGCGGTTAGGGTTAGGGATAGGGTTAGGGTAAGTGCAAGGGGTAGGTTTAGGTTTAGGCTTAAGATTAGGGTTAGGGTTAAGGTTAGGGTTAGGATAAGAGTAAATGTTAGCGTTAGGTTTAGGGTTAGGTTTAAGGTTATTGTTAGGGTTATGGTTAGGGTTAGGCTAAGGGTTAGGGGTAGGGCTACGGTAAGGATTAGGGTTATTGTTAGTGTTAGAGTTAGAGTTAGGTTTAGGGTTAGGGAAAGGATAAGGTTTGGGATAAATTTAGGGTTAGGGTTAGGTTAAGGGTTAAGGTTAGGGGTTAGTGTTAGGGTTAGGGTTAGGGTAAGGGTTAGGGTTAGGTTTAGGCTAAGGGTAAGGTTTAGGTTTAGAGTTAGGGTTAGGTTTAGAGTTAGGGTTAGGGTTTGGGTTTTGGTAAGGGTAAGTGTTAGGGTTAAAGTTAGGGTTAGGATTAGGTTTAGGGTTAGGGTTAGGGTTAGGGTAAGGATAAGGGTTAGAGTTAGGATTAGGGTTAGGATTAGGGTAAGGGTTAGGGTTAGGGTTAGGGTTAGGGTTATGGTTAGATTTAGGGTTATTGTTAGGGTAAGGGTAAAGGTTCGGGTTAGGGTTTGGGTTAGGGGTAAGCTTATGGTTAAGCTTAGGGATAGGGTTAGGGGAAGGGTTAGGGTTAGGCTTAAGGTAAGGTTTAGGTTTAGGTTTAGGGCTACGGTTAGAGTTAGGTTTAGGGTTAGGGTAAGGGTTAGGGTTAGGGTTAGGGTTATGTTTAGGGTTAGGGTTAGGTTAGGGTTAGGGTTAGGGTTAGGGTAAGGATTAGGATAAGGGTTAGGGTTAGGTAAGGGTTAGGGTTAGGGTTAGGGTTACGGTTAGGGTTAGAGGTTAGGGTTAGGGTTAGGTTTAGGGTTAGGATTAGGCTACAAGAAATGTTAGGGTTACAGATAGGGTAGGGTTCAGGTTAGGTTTAGGGTTAGGCTTGGGGTAAGGGTAAGGGTTAGGGTTAGGGTTAGGGTTAGGGTAAGGGTAAGGGTTAGGGTTAAGGTTAGGGTTAGAGTAATGGTTAGGGTTAGGGTAATGGTTAGGGTTAGGTTTAGGGTAAGGGTAAGGGATAGGGTTAGGATTAATGTTAGGGTTAGGGTAATGGTTAGGGTTAGGGTTAGGGTTAGGTTTCGGGTAAGGGTAAGGTTTAGGGTTAAGTTTAGGGTTAGGGTTAGGGTTTGGGTAAGGGTAAGGGTTAGGGTTAGGTTTAGGGTTAGGTTTAGATTAAGGGTAAGGGTTAGGTTTAGGATTAGGGTTAGGTTAAGGGTAAGGGTTAGGGTTAGGGTTAGGGTTAGGGTAAGGGTAAGGGTTAGGCTTAAGGTTAGGGTTAGGGTGAGGGTTAGTTATAGGGATAGGGTTGGGGTAAGGGTAAGCTTTAGGGTTAAGATTAGGGTTAGGGTTAGAGTTAGGGTGAGGGTTAGGGTTAGTGTAAGGGTTAGGGTTAGGGTTAGGATAAGGGTTAGGGTTAGGGATAGGGTTAGGGTAAGGGTAAGGGTTAGGGTTAGGGTTAGGGTTAGGTTTAGTGTTAGGGTTAGGGTAAGGGTAAGCTTTTGTGTTAAGTTTAGGGTTAGGGTTAGGTTTAGGGTTAGGGTTAGGGTTTGAATAAGGGTCAGGTTTAGGGTTAGGATTAGGTTTAGGGTTAGGGTAAGGGTTAGGGTTAGGGTTAGGGTTAGGTTGAAGGTTAGTGTTAGGGTAAGGGTAAAGGTTCGGGCTAGGGTTAGGGTTACAGTTAAGGTTATGGTTAAGGTTATGTTTAGGGTTAGGGTAAGGGTTACAGTTAGGTTTAGGGTAAGGTTTAGGGTTAGGTTTAGGGTTAGGGTTAGAGTTAGGTTTAGGGTTAGGGTAAGGGTTAGTGTTAGGGTTAAGTTTAGGGTGAGGGTTAGGGTTAGGGTTAGGGTAAGGATTAGGGATAGGTTTAGGGTTTGGGTAAGGGTTAGGGTTAGGGTTAGGGTTAGGGTTAGGGTAAGGGTAAGGGTTAGGGTTAGGGTAAGGGTTAGGTTTAGTGTTAGGGTTAGGGTTAGCTTTAGGGTTAGGTTTAGGGTTACGGTTAGGGTTAGGGTTAGGTTTAGGGTTAAGGTTAGGGTTAGGTTTAGGGTTAGGGTTAGGATTAGGGTAAGGTTTAGGGTTACGGTTAGGGTAAATATAAGGGTTAGGGTTAAGGTTAGGTTTAGGTTTAGGGTTAGGGTTAGGGTTAATGTTAGGGTCAGGGTGAATGTAAGTGTAAGGGTTAGGGTTAGGTTTAGGGTTAGGGTTAGCGTAAGGGTAAGGGTTAGGGTTAGGGTTAGGGTTAGGGTAAAGGAAAGGCTTAGGGATAGGGTTAAGGTTAGGGATAGGGTTAATATTAGGTTTAGGGATAGGGTCAGGGTTAGGGTAAAGGAAAGGTTTGGGTTTAGGTTTGGTTAGGTTTAGGGTAAGGGTTAGGGTTAGGTTTAGGGTTAGGGTTAGGGTTAATGTTAGGGTCAGGGTGATGGTAAGTGTAAGGGTTAGGGTTAGGTTTAGGGTTAGGGTTAGGGTTAGGGTTAGGGTAAAGGAAAGGCTTAGGGATAGGGTTAAGGTTAGGGATAGGGTTAGGATTAGGTTTAGGGATAGGGTCAGTGTTAGGGTAAGGGTAAGGGTTGGGTTTAGGTTTGGTTAGGGTTAGGGTAAGGGTTAGGGTTAGGTTTAGGGTTATGGTTAGGGTAAGGATAAGGGTTAGCGTTAGGGTTAGGGTTAGGTTTTTGTTTGGGGTTAAGGTTAGGTTTAGGGTTAGGGTAAGTGTAAGGGTTAGGGTAAGGGTTAGGTTAAGGGTTAGGGTTAGGGTTAGTGTTAGGGTTAGGGTTAGGTTTGGGGTTATTGCAAGGGTTAGGGTTAGGGTTAGGGTAAGTGTATGTGTTAGGGTTAGGGTTAGGTTTAAAGTTAGGTTTAGGGTTAGCGTTTGGGTAAGGGTAAGGGTAAGGGTTAGGTTTAGGATTAAGGTAAGTGTTAGGGTTACGTTTAGCGTTAGGGTTAGGGTTAGGTTTAGGGTGTGGGTAAGGTTTAGGGTTAGGATTAAGGTTAGGGTTAGGGTAAGGTTAAGGGTTAGGTTTAGGGTTAGGGTTAGGTTTAGGCTTAGGATTAAGGTTAGGGTTAGGGTAAGGGTAAGTGTTAGGGTTAGGGTTAGGGTAAGGTTTAGGGTTAGGGATTGATATAGGGTAGGGGTTAGTGGAAGGGTAAGTGTTAGGGTTATTGTTAAGGTTAGGATAAGGGTAAGGGTTAGGGTTAGGGTTACGGGTTAGGGTTAGGGTTAGGGTTAGGTTTAGGGTGAGGATTAAGATCAGGGTAAGGGTTAGGGTTAGGGTTAGGTTTAGTGTTAGGTTTAGGGTTAGGGTTAGGATAAGGGGAAGGGTTAGGATTAGTTTTAGTGTTAAGGGTTAGGGTTAGGGTTAGGGTTAGGTTTAGGTTTAAGGTTAGGTTTAGGGTTACGTTTAGGGTTAGGTTTAGGGTTAGGTTAAGGTTTTGTGTAAGGGTTAAGGTTAGGGTTAGGGTTGCGTTAGGGTTAGGGTTAGGGTTAGGGTAAGTGTTAGGGTTAGTGTTAGGGTTAGGGTTAGGGTTAGGATAAGGGTTAGGGTTAGGGACAGGGTTAGGGTAAGGGTAAGGGTTAGGTTTAGGGTTACGTTTAGGGTTAGGTTTAAGGTTAGTGTTAGGGTAAGGTTAAAGTTTCAGGTTAGGGTTAGGGTTAAGGTTAAGGGTATGGTTAAGGTTAGGGTTAGGGTTAGGGTAAGGGTTAGGGTTAGGGTTAGGGTTAAATTTATGTTTAAGGTTAGGGTTAGGGTAAGGGTTAGGTTTAGGGTTAGGGTAAGGGTTAGAGTTAGAGTTAGGGTTAGGGTAAGGGTAAAGTTTAGGGTGAAGTTTAGGGTTAGGGTTAGGTTAGGGTTAGGGTTAAGGTTAGGTAAGGATTAGGGTTAGGGTTAGGGTAAGTGTTAGGGTTAGGGTTAGGATTACGTTTAGGGTTAGGGTTTAGGGTTATGGTTAGGTTTAGGTTTAGGATTGGGGTAAGGATAAATGTTAGGGTTAAGGATAGGGTTAGGGTTCAGTTTAGGTTTAGGGTTAGGGTTAGGGTAAGTGTAAGAGTTAGCGTTGGGTTAGGGTTAGTGTTAAGGTTAGGGATAGGGTTAGGTGAAGCGTAAGGGATAGGGGTAGGGTTAAGGTTAGGGTTAGGGTAATGGTTAGGTTTAGGGTTAGGGTTAGGGTAAGGGTAAGGGTTAGGTTTAAGGTTAGTGTTAGTGTTCGGGTAAGGGTAAGGATTAGGGTTAGGTTTAGGGTTAGGGTTAAGGTAAGGGTAAGGGTTAGGTTTAGGGTTGGGGTTAGGTTTAGGGTAAGGGTTAGGGTTATGGTTAGGGTAAAGATAAGGGTTAGGGTTAAGGTTAGGGTTAAGTTTAGGGTTAGGGTTAGGGTTAATGTTAGGGTCAGGGTGATGGTAAGTGTAAGGGTTAGGGTTAGGGTTAGGTTTAGGGTTAGGGTTAGGGTTAGGGTAAGGGTAAGGGTTAGGGTTAGGGTAAGGATAAGGGTTAGCGTTAGGGTTAGGGTTAGGTTTAGGGTAGGGGTTAAGGTTAGGTTTAGGGTTACGGTAAGTGTAAGGGTTAGGGTTAGGGTTAGGTTAAGGGTTAGGGTTAGGAAAGTGTTAGGGTTAGGGTTAGGTTTAGGGTTACTCTAAGGTTTAGCGTTAGTGTTAGGGTAAGTGTATGTGTTAGGGTTAGGGTTAGGTTTAGGGTACGGTAAGGTTTAGGGTTAGAATTAATGTTAGGGTTAGGGTAAGGGTAAGGGTTAGGTTTAGGGTTAGGGTTAGGGTTAGGGTTAGGTTTAGGGTTAACGTACGGGTGAGTGTTAGGGTTAGGGTTAGGGTAAGGGTTAGGGTTAGGGTTAGGGTTATGGTAGGGGGTAGGGGAAGGGTAAGTGTTAGGGTTAGGGTTAGGGTTAGGATAAGGGTAAGGGTTAGAGTTAGGGTTAGGTGTTAGGGTTAGGGTTAGGGTTAGGTTTAGGGTGAGGATTAGGTTAAGGGTAAGGGTTAGGGTTAGGGTTAGGGTTAGGATTAGTTTTAGGGATAAGGGTTAGGGTTAGGGTTAGGGTTAGGTTTAGGTTTACGGTTAGGTTTAGGGTTAGGTTTAGGGTTAGGGATAGGGTTAGGTTAAGGGTTTGTGTAAGGGTTAAGGTTAGGGTTAGGGTTAGGATAAGGGTTAGGATTACAGTTAGGTTTAGGGTAGCGTTAGGGTTAGGGTCAGGGGTAGGGTAAGTGATAGGGTTAGTGTTAGGGTTAGGGTTAGTGTTAGGATAAGGGTTAGGGTTTGGGATAGGGTTAGGGTAAGGGTAAGGGTTATGGTTAGGGTTAGGTTTAGTGTTAGGGTTAGGGTTATGGTAAGTGTAAGCTTTAGTATTAAGTTTAGGGTTAGGTTTAGGTTTAGGGTTAGGGTTAGGGTTTGGATAAGGGTAAGCGTTAGGGTTAGGATTAGGGTTAGGGTTAGGGTAAGGGTTAGGGTTAGGGTTAGGGTTAGGGTTAGGTTTAAGGTTAGTGTTAGGGTAAGAGTAAAGGTTCGGGCTAGGGTTAGGGTTAGGGTTAAGGTTATGGTTAAGGTTAAGGTTAGGGTTAGGGTAAGGGTTACGGTTAGGGTTAGGGTAAGGTTTAGGGTTAGGTTTAGTGTTAGGGTTAGAGTTAGGTTTAGGTTTAGGGTAAGGGTTAGGGTTAGGGTTAGGGTTAGGGTTAGGGTGAGGTTTAGGGTAAAGGTTAGGGTTAGGGTTAGGGTTAGGGTAAGAGTTAGGGTTAGGGTTAGGGTTATGGTAAGGGTTATGGTTAGGGTTACGGTTATGGTAAGGGTAAGGGTTAGTGTTAAGTTTAGGGTTAGGATTACGTTTAGGGTTAGGTTTAGGGTTAGGGTAAGGATAAGTTTTAGGTTTAGGATTAGGGTTAGGGTTAGGGTAAGGGTTAGGTTTAGTGTTACGGTTAGGGTTAGGGTTAAGTTTAGGGTTAGTGTTAGGGTAAGGGTTAAGTTTCGGTTTAGTGTTAGGGTTAGGGTTAAGGTTATGGTTAAGGTTAGTGTGAGGGTAAGGGTTAGGGTTAAGGTTAGGGTAAGATTTAGGTTTAGGTTTAGGGTTAGGGTTAGAGTTAGGTTCAGGGTTACGGTAAGGGTTAGGGTTAGGGTTAAGTTTAGGGTTAGGGTTAGGTTAGGGTTAGGTTTAGGGTAAGGATTAGGGTTAGGGTTAGGTTTAGGGTTAGAGTTAGGGTAAGAGTAAGGGTTAGGTTTAGGTTAGGGTTAGGTTTTGGGTTATGGTTAGGGTTATGGTTAGGGTAAAGATAAGTTTTAGGGTTAAGGTTAGGGTTAGGTTTAGGGTTAAGGTTAGAGTAATGTTAGGGTTAGAGTGATGGTAAGTATAAGGGTTAGGGTTAGGTTTAGGGTTAGGGTTAGGATAAGGGTAAGGGTTAGGGTTAGAGTTAGGGTTAGGATAAGGGTAACGGTTAGGGTTAAGGTTAGGGTTAGAGTAGGTTTAGTTATAGGGATAGGGTTAGGGTAAAAGTAAGGGTTAGGGTTAGTGTTAGGGTTAGGGTTAGGTTTAGCGTTAGGGTTAGGATAAGGGTAAGGGTTAGGGTTAGAGTTAGGGTTAGGGTAAGGGTAACGGATAGGGTTAGGGTTAGGGTTATGTTTAGGGTTAGGGTTAGGGTTCGGTTAGGGTTAGGTTTAGGGTTAGGTTTAGGGTTAGGGTTACGGTTAGGTTTAGTGTTAGGGTTAGGGTTAGGTTTAGGTTTAGGTTTAGGGTCACGGTTAGGGTTAGGGTTGGGTTAGTGTAAGAGTATGTGTTAGGGTTAGGGTTAGGTTTAGTTTTAGGATAAGGGTTAGGGTTAGGTTTAGGGTTAGGGTAGCGTTATGGTTAGTGTTAGTGTTAGGGTTAGGGTTAGGGTAAGGGTTAGGGTTAGGGTTAGAGTAAGGTTTAGGGTAAGGGTAAGGGTTAGTTTTAAGTTAAGTGTTAGGGTTAGGTTTAGGGTTAGGGTTAGAGTAAGGTTAATGGTTAGGGTTAGGTTTAGGGTTAGGGTTAGGGTAAGGGATAGGGTTAGGATTAGGGTTAGGGTTATGGTTAGGTTTAGGGTTAGTGTTAGGTTAAGGGTAAAGGTTCGGGTTCGGGTTAGGGTTAAGGTTATGGTTAAGGTTAGGGTTAATGTTACGGTAAGGGTTAGGGTTAAGTTTAGGGTTAGGGTTAGGTTAGGGTTAGTGTTAGGGTTAGGGTAAGGATTAGGGTTAGGGTTAGGATTAGGGTTAGGGTAAGGGTTAGGGTTAGGGTTACGTTTAGGGTTAGGGGTTAGTGTTAGGGTTAGGTTTAGGGTTAGGATTAGGGTACGATAAATGTTAGGGTTAGGGATAGGGTTAGGGTTCAGGTTAGGTAAGGGTTAGGGTTACGGTAAGTGTAAGGGTTAGGGTTAGGGTTAAGTTTAGGGTTAGAGTAATGGTTAGGGTTAGGGTTAGGGTTAGGGTTAGGTTTAGGGTAAGGTTAAGGGATAGGGTTAGGATTAAGGTTAGGGTTAGGGTAATGGTTAGGGTTAGGGGTAGGGTTAGGGTTAGGGTTAGGTTTAGGGTTAGGGTTAGGGTAAGGGTAAGGGTTAGGTTTAGGGTTAGGGTTAGGTTTAGGGTTAGGGTTAGGGTTATGGTTAGGGTAATGATAAGGGTTAGGGTTAAGGTGAGGGTTAGGTTTAGGGTTAGGGTTAGGGTTAATGTTAGGGTTAGGGAGATGGTAAGTGTAAGGGTTAGGGTTATGGTTAGGGTTAGGGTTTAGGGTTAGAGTTAGGTTTAGGGTTAGGATTAGGGTAAGGATAAATGTTAGGGTTAGGGATAGGGTTAGGGTTAGGGTTAGGGTTAGGTTTAGGGTTAGGGTTAATGTTAATGTTAGGGTTAGGGTGATGGTAAGTGTAAGGGTTAGGGTTAGGTTTAGCGTTAGGGTTAGGTTAAGGGTAAGGGTTAGGGTTAGGGTTAGGGTTACGGTTAGGGTAAGGATAAGGGTTAGGGTTAAGGTTAGGGTTAGGATTAATTATACGGATAGGTTTAGGGGTAGGGTAAGGGTTAGGGTTAGGGTTAGGGTTAGAGTTAGGAGTAGTTATACGGATAGGGTTAGGGTAAGGGTAAGGGTTAGGGTTAGGATTAGGGATTGGATAGGGTTAGGGTAAGGGTTAGGGTTAGGTTTAGGGTTAGGGTGAGGGTAAGGGTTAGGGTTAGCGTTAGGGTAAGGGTTAGGTTTAGGGTTGAGGTTAGGTTTAGGATTAGGGTAAGGGTAAGGGTTAGGGTTAGGTTTAGGGTAAGGGTTAAAGTTAGGGTTAGGGTTAGGGTTAGGGTTAGGGGTTTGGGTTAGGGTTAGTGTTAGGGTTAGGGTTAGGTATAGGGTTAGGATTAGTGTAAGGTTAAGGGTTAGGGTTAGGATTGGGGTTAGGGTTAGTGTTAGTGTTAGTTTTAGGGTTAGGGTTAGGGTAAGGGAAAGGGTTAGGATTAGGGTTAGGTTTACGGTTAGGGTTAGGTTTAGGGTTAGGGTTAGGGTAAGGGTATGTGTTAGGGTTAGGGTAAGGGTTAGCGTTTGGGTAAGAATAAGGGTTAGCTTTAGGGTTAGGGTTAAGGTAAGGGTAAGGGTAAGTGTTAGGGTTAGGGTTAGGTTTAGGGTAAGGTTTAGCGTCAGGTTTAGGGTAAGGGTTTGATTTAGGGTTAGGATTAGGGTTTGGGTTAGGGTAAGGGTAAGGGTTAGGTTTAGGTTTAGGGTTACGTTTAGTGTTAGAGTAAGGGTAAGGTTTAGGGTTAGAGTTAGGGTAAGGGTTAGGGGTAGGGTTAGGGTAGGGTTTAGGGTAAGGGTAAGTGTTTGGGTTAGGGTTAGGGTTAGGGTTACGTTTAGGGTTAGAGTAAGGGTAAGGTTTAGGGTTAGAGTTAGGGTAAGGGTTAGGGGTAGGGTTAGGGTAGGGTTTAGGGTAAGGGTAAGTGTTTGGGTTAGGGTTAGGGTTAGGATAAGGTCAGGGGTAGGGGTAGGGTTAGGGTTATGGTTAGGTGTTAGGGTTAGGGTTAGGTTTAGTTTTAGGGTTAGGGTTAGGGTAAGGGTAAGGGTTAGGGTTAGGTTTAGGGTTAGTGTTAGTGTAAGGTTTAGGGTTAGGGTTAGGGTAAAGGCAAGGGTTAGGGTTAGGTTTAGTGTTAATATTAGGGTTAGGGTTAGCGTTAGGATAAGGGTAAATGTTAGGGTTAGGGTTAAGGTTAGGTTTAAGGTTATTGTTAGGGTTATGGTTAGGTTTAGGATAAGGGTTAGCTTTAGGGTTACGGTAAGGTTTAGGGTTAGGGTTAGTGTTAGAGTTAGAATTAGGTTTAGGGTTAGGGAAAGGGTAAGGTTTGGGTTAAGTTTAGGGTTAGGGTTAGTTTATGGCTTAAGTTTATGGGTTAGTGTTATGGTTAGGGTTAGGGTAAGGGTTAGGGTTAGGGTTAGGTTTAGGGTAAGGGTAAGGGTTAGGGTTAGAGTTAGGGTTAGGTTTAGAGTTAGGGTTAGGGTTAGGGTTAGGGTAAGGTTAAGTGTTAGGGTTAAAGTTAGGGTTAGGACTAGGTTTAAGGTTAGGGTTAGGGTTATGGTAAGGATAACGGTTAGGGTTAGGATTAGGGTTAGGCTTACCGTAAATGTTAGGGTTAGGTTTAGGGTTAGGTTTAGGGTTAGGTTTAGTGTTAGAGTTAGGGAAAGGGTAAAGGTTCGGGTTAGGGTTATGGTTAGGGTTAGGTTAGGGTTAGGGTTAGGGTTAGGTTTAGGGTTAGGATTAGGGTACGGATAAATGTTAGGGTTATGGTTAAGATTATGGTTAAGGTTAGGGTTAGGGTTAGGGTTAGGGTTAGGTTTAGGGTAAAGATAAGCTTTAGGGTTAAGGTTAGGGTTAGGTTTAGGATTAGGGTAAGGGTTAATGTTATGGTTAGGGTGATGGTAAGTGTAAGGGTTAGGGTTAGGTTTAGGGTTAGGTTTAGGTTAAGGGTTAGGGTTAGGGTAAGGGTAAGGGTTAGGGTTAAGGTTAGGGTTAGGGTTAGGGTTAGTTATAGGGATAGGGTTAGGATAAGGGTAAGGGTTAACGTTAGGATTAGTTTTACGGTTAGGGTTAAGGTAAGGGTTAGGGTTAGGTTTAGGGTTAGGGTGAGGGTAAGGGTAAGGGTTAGCGTTAGGGTTAGGGTTAGGTTTATGGTTGGGGTTAAGGTTAGGTTTAGGTTAGGGTAAGTGTAAGGGTTAGGGTTAGGGTTAGGATTAGGGTAAGGGTTAAGGTTAGGGTTAGGGTTAGGGTTAGGATAAGGTTTAGTGTTAGGGTCAGGGTAAGGGTTAGGGTTAGGGTTAGGTTTAGGGGTTACGGTAAGGGTTAGGGTTAGGGTTAGGGTTAGGTTTAGGGTAAGGGGTAGGGTTAGGTTTAGGGTAAGGTAAGTTTTAGGGTTAGGATTAGGTTTAGGTTAAGGGTAAGGGTTAAGGTTAGGGTTAGGGTTAGGGTTAGGGTTCGGGTTAGGGTTAGATTTAGGGTTAGGGTTAGTGTTATGGTTAGGGTAAAGATAAGGTTTAGGGTTAAGGTTAGGGTTAGGTTTAGGGTTAGGATTAGCGTTAATGTTAGGGTTAGGGTGATGGTAAGTGTAAGGGTTAGGGTTAGGTTTAGGGTTTGGTTTAGCGTAAGGGTAAGGGTAAGGGTTAGGGTTAGGGATAGGGTTAGGGTTAGGCTTAGGGATAGTTTTAAGGTTAGGATTAGTGTTAGGGTTAGGGTTAGGTGTAGGGATAGGGTTAGGGATAGGGTTAGGGTTAGGTTTAGGGTTACAGTTAGGTTTAGGTTTAGGGTTAGGGTCAGGGTAAGGGTAAGGGTTAGCCTTAGGGTTAGGGTTAGGGTTGGGGTTAAGGTTAGGTTTAGGGTTAGGGTAAGGGTAATGGTAAGGGTTAGGTTTAGGTTTACGGTAAAGGTTAGGGTTAGGGTTAGGGTAAGGGTATGTGTTAGGGTTAGGGTTTCGGTTAATGTTAGGGTTAGGATTAAGGTAAGTGTTAGGGTTAGGGTAGGGTTAGGGTTAGGTTTAGGGTAAGGGTTAGGGTTAGTTTTGGGGTAAGGGTAAGGTTTAGGGTTAGGATTAGGGTAAGGATAAGGGTTAGGTTTAGGGTTAGGGTTAGGGTTAGGTTTAGGGTTACGGTTAGGGTTAGGTTTAGGGTTAGGGTCAGGGTTAGAGTTAGGGAAAGGATAAGAGTTAGGGTTAAGGTTAGGGTTAGGGTTCGGTTTACGTTTAGGATTAGGGTTAGAGTTAGGGTAAGGGCAAGGTTTAGGGTTAGGATTAGGGTGGTTAGGGTAAGGGTAAGGGTTATGGTTAGGGTTAGGGTTAGGGTAGGGGTTAGGGTAAGGGTAAGTGTTAGGTTTAGGGTTAGGGTTAGGGTTAGGATAAGGGTAAGGGTTAGGGTTAGGGTTAGGGTTAGAGGTTAGGGTTAGGGATAGTGTTAGGTTTAGGGTTAGGTTTAGGGTAAGAGTAAGGGTTAGGGTTAGGTTTAGGGTTAGGGTTAATGTTAGGTTTAGGGTTAGCTTTAGGGTCAGGGCAAGGGTTAGGGTTAGGTTTAGGGTTAGTGTTAGTGTTAGGTTTAGGGTTAGGTTTAGGGTAAGGGTATGTGTTAAGGTTAGGGTTAGGGTTTGGGTAAGGGTTAGCTTTAGGGTTACGGTTAAGGTAAGGTTAATCGTTAGGGTTAGGGTTAGGGTTAGGGTCAGGGTTAGGGTTAGGGAAAGGGTAAGGGTTAGGGTTAAGGTTAGGGTTAGGGTTAGGGTTAGGTTTAGGATTAGGGTTAGAGTTAGAGTAAGGGCAAGGTTTAGGGTTAGGATTAGGGTGGTTAGGGTATGGGTAAGGGTTATGGTTAGGGTTAGGGTTAGGGTAGGGGTTAGGGTAAGGGTAAGTGTTAGGTTTAGGGTTAGGGTTAGGATAAGGGTAAGGGTTAGGGTTAGGGTTAGGGTTAGAGGTTATGGTTAGGGATAGTGTTAGGTTTAGGGTTAGGTTTAGGGTAAGGGTAAGGGTTAGTGTTAGGTTTAGGGTTAGGGTTAATGTTAGGTTTAGGGTTAGGGTTAGGGTAAGGGCAAGGGTTAGGGTTAGGCTTAGGGTTAGGTTTAGGGTAAGGGTATGTGTTAGGGTTAGGGTTAGGGTTTGGGTAAGGGTTAGCTTTAGGGTTACGGTTAAGGTAAGGGTAAGCGTTAGGGTTAGGGTTAGGGTTAGGGTTAGGTATAGGGTTAGGGTCAGGGTTAGGGTTAGGGAAAGGGTAAGGGTTAGGGTTAAGGTTAGGGTTAGGGTTAGGGTTAGGTTTAGGATTAGGGTTAGAGTTAGGGTAAGGGAAAGGTTTAGGGTTAGGATTAGGGTGGTTAGGGTAAGGGTTAGCGTTGGGGTTAGGGTTAGTGTTAGGTTTAGGATTAGGGTTAGGGTAAAGGTAAAGTTGAGGGTTAGGGTTAGGGTTAGGATTAGGGTTAGGTTTAGGGTTAGGGTTAGGGTAAGGATAAGCGTTAGGGTTACGGATAGGGTTAGGTTTCGCGTAAGGTTTAGGGTAAGGGTTAGATTAAGGGTAAGAGTTAGGGTTGGGTTAATGTTAGGCTTAAGGTTAGGGTTAGGGTTATGGTAAGGGTTAGGTTTAGGGTTAAGTTTAGGGTTAGAGTTTGGGTTAATGTTAGGGTTAGGGTTAGAGTTAGGTTTAGGGTTAGGTTTCGGTTTACGGTTAGGGTTAGGATTAGGTTTAGGGTTAGGGTTAGGGTTAGGTTTAGGGTTAGGGTTAGGGTTAGGGTCAGGTTTAGGTTTACGGTTAGGGTTAGGTTTAGGGTTAGTGTAAGGGTATGTGTTAGGGTTAGGGTTAAGTTTATGGTTAGGGTTTGGGTTAGGATTAGGGTTAAGTTTAGGGTTAGGTTTAGGATTGCGGTTAGGGTTAGGGTTAGGTTTAGGTTTAGGGTTAGGGTTAGGTTTAGTGTTGGGGTTAGGGTTAGGTTTAGGGTTAGGTTTAGTTTTACGGTTAGGGTTAGGGTTAGGGTTAGTGTAAGGGTATGTATTAGGGTTAGGGTAAGGGTTAGGGTTAGGGTTAGGGTTAGGATAAGGGTTAAGGTTAGGATTAGGGTAAGTGTTAGGGTTAGTGTTAGGGTAAGGGAAAGGGTTAGGTTTAGGGTTAGGGTTAAGTTTAGTGTTAGGGTTAGGGTTAGGGTTAGGGTAAGGGTAAGGGTTAGTATTAAGTTTAGGGTTAGGGTTAGGGTTAGGGTAAGGGTTAGGGCTAGTGTTAAGGTTAGGATAAGGGTTAGGGTTAGGATTAGTGTAAGTGTTAGGGTTAGTGTTAGGGTAAGGGTAAGGGTTAGGTTTAGGGTTGGGTTTAGTGTTAGGGTTAGGGTTAGGGTAAGGGTAAGGGTTAAGGTTAGGATTAGGGTTAGGGTTAGGGTAAGGATTAGTTTTAGGGTTAGGGTTAGGTTTATGTTTACGGTTAGTGTTAGGGTAAGGGTAAAGGTTCGGGTTAGGATTAGGGTTAGGGTTAAAGTTATGGTTAAGGTTAGGGTTAGGGTTAGGGTAAGGGTTAGGGTTAGGGTTAGGGTAAGGTATAGGGTTAGGTTTAGGGTTAGGTTTAGAGTTAGGTTTAGGGTAAGGGTAAGGGGTAGGGTTAGGGTTAAGTTTAGGTTTAGGGTTAGGATATGGTTAGGTTTAGGGTTAGGGTAAGGATTAGGGTTGGGGTTAGGTTTAGGGTAAGGTTTAGGGTTAGGGTTAGGGTTACGGTTAGGGTTAGGGGTTAGGGTTAGGGTTAGGTTTATGTATAGGATTAGGGTACGATAAATGTTAGGTTTAGGGATAGGGTTAGGGTTGAGGTTAGGCTAAGAGTTAGGGCTGGTTTAGGGTTAGTGTTAAGGTTAGGGTTAGGTTTAGGGTAAGGGTAAGTGATAGGGTTAGGATTAAGGTGAGGGTAAAGGTAAGGGTTAGTGTTAAGTTTATGGTTAGGGTTAGGGTTAGGGTAAGGGTTAGGGTTAGGGTTAGGGTAAGGGTAAGGGTTAGGCTTAAGATTAGGGTTAGGGTTAGGATAAGGGTTAGGGTTATAGTTAGGGTAAAGATAATGGTTAGGGTTAAGGTTAGGGTTAGGTTTAGGGTTAGGGTTAGGGTTAATGTTAGGTTTAGGGTGATGGTAAGTGTAAGGGTTAGGGTTAGGGTTAGGGTTAGGGTTAGGTTAAGGGTAAGGGTTAGGGTTAGGGTTAGGGTAAGGGTAAGGGTAAGGGTTAGGGTTAGGGTAAGGGTAAGGGTTAGGGTTAGGATTAAGGTTAGAGTTAGGGTTAGGTTTAGGGTTACGGTTAGGGTTAGGTTTAGGGTTAGGGTTAGTTTAAGATTTAGGTTTAGGGTTACGGTTAGGGTTAGGGTTAGGGTTAGGATAAGGGTTAGGGTTAGGGTTAGGGTAAGGGTAAGGGTAAGGGTTAGGGTTAGGGTTAGGGTTAGGTATAGGTTTAGGGAAAGGGTTAGGGTTAGGGTAAGGGTAAGTGTTAGGGTTAAGATTAGGGTTAGGGTTAGGGTTAGGGTTAGGGTAAGTGTAAGGATTAGGTTTAGGATTAAGGTTAGTTTTAGGGTAAGGTTTAGGGTTAGGGTTAGGGTTAAGTTTATGGTTAGAGTTAGGGTAAGGGTATAGGTTAGGTTTAGAGTTATTGTTAGGGTTAAGGTTAGGGTTAGGGTTAGGGTAAGGGTTAGGGTTAGGTTTAGGATTAGGGTTAGCGTTAGAGTTAGGGTTAGGGTAGGGGTTAGGGTTAGGGTTAGGGTTAGGTTTATGGTTAGGGTTACGGTTAGGGTTAGGTTTAGGGTTAAGGTTAGGGTTAGGGTTAGGTTTAGTGTTAGGGTTAGAGTAAGGGTTAGGGTTAGGGTTACGGTAAGGATAATAGTTAGGTTTAGCGATAGGGTTAGGGTTCAGGATAGGTTTAGGGTTAGGTTTAGGGTAAGGCTAAGATTTAGGGTTGGGTTAGGGTTAGTGTTAGGTTTAGGGTTAGGGTTAGGGTAAGGGCAAGGTTTATGATTAGGGTTAGGGTTAAGTTTAGGGTTAGTTTTAGGGTTAGGGTTACGGGAAGGGTATGTGTTAGGGTTAGGGTTAGAGTTAGGGTAAGGGTTAGCGTTTGGGTAAGGGTAAGGGTTAGCTTTAGGGTTAGGGTTAAGGTAAGGGTAAGGGTTATGGTTAGGGTTAGGGTTAGGTTAGGTTTAGGGTAATGGTTAGGGTCAGGTTTAGGTTAAGGGTCTGGTTTAGGCTTAGGATTAGGGTTTGGGTTAGGGTAAAGGTAAGGGTTAGGGTTAGGTTTAGGTTTAGGGTTAGGTTAAGGGTAAGGGTTAGGGATAGAATTAGGGTAAGGGTTAGGGTTAGGGTTAGGGTTAGGGTAGGGGTTAGGGTAAGGGTAAGTGTTTGGGTTAGGGTTAGGTTTAGGATAAGGTAAGGGGTAGGGGTAGGGTTAGGGTTAGGGTTAGGGGTTAGGGTTAAGGTTAGGGTTAGGTTCAGGGTTAGGGTTAGGGTAAGGATAAGGGTTAGGGTCAGTGTTAGGGTTAGGGTTAGTGTAAGGTTTAGGGTTAGGGTTAGGGTAAGGGGAAGGGTTAGGGTTAGGTTTAGGGTTAAGTTTAGGGTTAGGGTTATTGTTAGGTTTAGGATAAGGGTAAATGTTAGGGTTAGGGTAAAGGTTAAGGTTATTGTTAGGGTTATGGTTATTGTTAGGGTAAGGGTTAGAGTTAGGGTTACGGTAGGGTTTAGGGTTAGGGTTAGTGTTAGAGTTAGAGTTAGGTTTAGGGTTAGGGAAAGGGTAAGGTTTGGGATAAGGTTAGGGTTAGGGTAAGGTTAAGGGTTAAGTTTAGGGGTTAGTGTTAGGGTTAGGATTCGGGTTACGGTAAGGGTTAGGGATAGGGTTCGGTTTAGGGTAAGGGTAAGGGTTAGGGTTAGAGTTAGGGTTAGGTTTAGAGTTAGGGTTAGGGTTAGGGTAAGGGTAAGTGTTAGGGTTAAAGTTAGGGTTAGGATTAGGTTTAGGGTTAGGGTTAGTGTTAGGGTTAGAGTTAGAGTTAGGGTTAGGGTAAGGATAACGGTTAGGGTGAAGTTTTGGGTTAGGGTTAGGTTAGGGTTAGGGTTAGGGTTAGTGTAAGGTTAGGGTTAGGGTTAGAGTTAGGTTTAGATTTAGGATTAGGGTAAGGGTAATGTTAGGGTTAGGGATAGGGTTAGGGTTCAGTTTAGGTTTAGGGTTAGGGTTAGTGTAAGGGTAAGAGTTAGCGTTGTGTTAGGGTTAGTGTTAAGGTTAGGGTTAAGGTTAGGGTAAGGGTAAGGGATAGGGTTAGGGTTAAGGTTAGTGTTAGGGTAATGGTTTGGGTGAGGGTTAGGGTTAGGGTAAGGGTAAGGTTAGGGTTAAGGTTAGGGTTAGGGTAAGGGTAAAGGTTAGGTTTAGGTTTAGGGTTAGGTTTAGGGTTAGGTTTAGGGTTAGGTTTAGGGTTAGGGTTAGATTTAGGGTTAGGGTTAGTGTTATGGTTAGGGTAAAGATAAGGTTTAGGGTTAAGGTTAGGGTTAGGTTTAGGGTTAGGATTAGTGTTAATGTTAGGGTTAGGGTGATGGTAAGTGTAAGGGTTAGGGTTAGGTTTAGGGTTTGGTTTAGCGTAAGGGTAAGGGTAAGGGTTAGGGTTAGGGATAGGGTTAGGGTTAGGCTTAGGGATAGTTTTAAGGTTAGGATTAGTGTTAGGGTTAGGGTTAGGTGTAGGGATAGGGTTAGGGATAGGGTTAGGGTTAGGTTTAGGGTTACAGTTAGGTTTAGGTTTAGGGTTGGGGTCAGGGTAAGGGTAAGGGTTAGCCTTAGGGTTAGGGTTAGGGTTGGGGTTAAGGTTAGGTTTAGGGTTAGGGTAAGGTTAATGGTAAGGGTTAGGTTTAGGTTTACGGTAAAGGTTAGGGTTAGGGTTAGGGTAAGGGTATGTGTTAGGGTTAGGGTTTGGGTTAATGTTAGGGTTAGGATTAAGGTAAGTGTTAGGGTTAGGTTTAGGGTAAGGGTTGGGGTTAGTTTTGGGGTAAGGGTAAGGTTTAGGGTTAGGATTAGGGTAAGGGTAAGGGTTAGGTTTAGGGTTAGGGTAAGGGTTAGGGTTAGGTTTAGGGTTACGGTTAGGGTTAGGTTTAGGGTTAGGGTCAGGGTTAGGGTTAGGGAAAGGATAAGGGTTAGGGTTAAGGTTAGGGTTAGGGTTAGGTTTAGGTTTAGGATTAGGGTTAGAGTTAGGGTAAGGGCAAGGTTTAGGGTTAGGATTAGGGTGGTTAGGGTAAGGGTAAGGGTTATGGTTAGGGTTAGGGTTAGGGTAGGGGTTAGGGTAAGGGTAAGTGTTAGGTTTAGGGTTAGGGTTAGGATAAGGGTAAGGGTTAGGGTTAGGGTTAGGGTTAGAGGTTAGGGTTAGGGATAGTGTTAGGTTTAGGGTTAGGTTTAGGGTAAGAGTAAGGGTTAGGGTTAGGTTTAGGGTTAGGGTTAATGTTAGGTTTAGGGTTAGCTTTAGGGTCAGGGCAAGGGTTAGGGTTAGGTTTAGGGTTAGTGTTAGCGTTAGGTTTAGGGTTAGGTTTAGGGTAAGAGTATGTGTTAGGGTTAGGGTTAGGATTTGGGTAAGGGTTAGCTTTAGGGTTACGGTTAAGGTAAGGTTAATCGTTAGGGTTAGGGTTAGGGTTAGGGTCAGGG
Source organism: Megascapheus bottae (assembly GCA_024803745.1). Lineage (NCBI taxonomy): Eukaryota > Metazoa > Chordata > Mammalia > Rodentia > Geomyidae > Megascapheus > Megascapheus bottae. The sequence goes on from JANJXV010000048.1 coordinate 5,966,309, forward strand.
TTAGGGTTAGGGAAAGGGTAAGGGTTAGGGTTAAGGTTAGGGTTAGGGTTAGGGTTAGGTTTAGGATTAGGGTTAGAGTTAGAGTAAGGGCAAGGTTTAGGGTTAGGATTAGGGTGGTTAGGGTAAGGGTAAGGGTTATGGTTAGGGTTAGGGTTAGGGTAGGGGTTAGGGTAAGGGTAAGTGTTAGGTTTAGGGTTAGGGTTAGGATAAGGGTAAGGGTTAGGGTTAGGGTTAGGGTTAGAGGTTATGGTTAGGGATAGTGTTAGGTTTAGGGTTAGGTTTAGGGTAAGGGTAAGGGTTAGTGTTAGGTTTAGGGTTAGGATTAATGTTAGGTTTAGGGTTAGGGTTAGGGTAAGGGCAAGGGTTAGGGTTAGGTTTAGGGTTAGGTTTAGGGTAAGGGTATGTGTTAGGGTTAGGGTTAGGGTTTGGGTAAGGGTTAGCTTTAGGGTTACGGTTAAGGTAAGGGTAAGCGTTAGGGTTAGGGTTAGGGTTAGGGTTAGGTATAGGGTTAGGGTCAGGGTTAGGGTTAGGGAAAGGGTAAGGGTTAGGGTTAAGGTTAGGGTTAGGGTTAGGGTTAGGTTTAGGATTAGGGTTAGAGTTAGGGTAAGGGAAAGGTTTAGGGTTAGGATTAGGGTGGTTAGGGTAAGGGTTAGCGTTAGGGTTAGGGTTAGGTTTAGGATTAGGGTTAGGGTAAAGGTAAAGTTGAGGGTTAGGGTTAGGGTTAGGATTAGGGTTAGGTTTAGGGTTAGGGTTAGGGTAAGGATAAGAGTTAGGGTTACGGATAGGGTTAGGTTTCGCGTAAGGTTTAGGGTAAGGGTTAGGTTAAGGGTAAGAGTTAGGGTTGGGTTAATGTTAGGCTTAAGGTTAGGGTTAGGGTTACGGTAAGGGTTAGGTTTAGGGTTAAGTTTAGGGTTAGAGTTTGGGTTAATGTTAGGGATAGGGTTAGAGTTAGGTTTAGGGTTAGGTTTCGGTTTACGGTTAGGGTTAGGATTAGGTTTAGGGTTAGGGTTAGGGTTAGGTTTAGGGTTAGGGTTAGGGTTAGGGTCAGGTTTATGTTTACGGTTAGGGTTAGGGTTAGGGTTAGTGTAAGGGTATGTGTTAGGGTTAGGGTTAAGTTTATGGTTAGGGTTTGGGTTAGGATTAGGGTTAAGTTTAGGGTTAGGTTTAGGTTTACGGTTAGGGTTAGGGTTAGGTTTAGGTTTAGGGTTAGGGTTAGGTTTAGTGTTGGGGTTAGGGTTAGGTTTAGGGTTAGGTTTAGTTTTACGGTTAGGGTTAGGGTTAGGGTTAGTGTAAGGGTATGTGTTAGGGTTAGGGTTAGGGTAAGGGTTAGGGTTAGGGTTAGGGTTAGGATAAGGGTTAAGGTTAGGATTAGGGTAAGTGTTAGGGTTAGTGTTAGGGTAAGGGTAAGGGTTAGGTTTAGGGTTAGGGTTAAGTTTATTGTTAGGGTTAGGGTTAGGGTTAGGGTAAGGGTAAGGGTTAGTATTAAGTTTAGGTTTAGGGTTAGGGTTAGGGTAAGGGTTAGGGTAAGGATTAGGGCTAGTGTTAGGGTTAGGATAAGGGTTAGGGTTAGGATTAGTGTAAGTGTTAGGGTTAGTGTTAGGGTAAGCGTTAGGGTTAGGGTTAGGTTTAGGGTTAGGGTAAGTGTTAGGGTTAGTGTTATGGTTAGGCTTAGGGTTAGGGTAAGGTATAGGGTTAGGGTTAGGATTGTGGTAAGGGTAAGCATTAGGGTTAGGGTTAGGGTTAGGTATAGGTTTAGGGATAGGGTTAGGGTTAGGGTAAGGGTAAGTGTTAGGGTTAAGATTAGGGTTAGGGTTAGGTTTAGGGTTAGGGTTAGGGTTAGAGTTAGGGTAAGTGTAAGGATTAGGTTTAGGATTAAGGTTAGTTTTAGGGTAAGGTTTAGGGTTAGGGTTAGGGTTAGGGTTAAGTTTATGGTTAGGGTTAGGGTAAGGGTATAGGTTAGGTTTAGAGTTATTGTTAGGGTTAAGGTTAGGGTTAGGGTTAGGGTAAGGGTTAGGGTTAGGTTTAGGATTAGGGTTAGCGTTAGAGTTAGGGTTAGGGTAGGTGTTAGGGTTAGGGTTAGGGTTAGGTTTATGGTTAGGGTTACGGTTAGGGTTAGGTTTAGGGTTAAGGTTAGGGTTAGGGTTAGGGTTAGTGTTAGGGTTAGAGTAAGGGTTAGGGTTAGGGTTACGGTAAGGATAATAGTTAGGTTTAGCGATAGGGTTAGGGTTCAGGATAGGTTTAGGGTTAGGTTTAGGGTAAGGCTAAGATTTAGGGTTGGGTTACGGTTAGTGTTAGGTTTAGGGTTAGGGTTAGGGTAAGGGCAAGGTTTATGATTAGGGTTAGGGTTAAGTTTAGGGTTAGTTTTAGGGTTAGGGTTACGGTAAGTGTATGTGTTAGGGTTAGGGTTAGAGTTAGGGTAAGGGTTAAAGTTTGGGTAAGGGTAAGGGTTAGCTTTAAGGTTAGGGTTAAGGTAAGGGTAAGGGTTATGGTTAGGGTTAGGGTTAGGTTAGGTTTAGGGTAATGGTTAGGGTCAGGTTTAGGTTAAGGGTCTGGTTTAGGCTTAGGATTAGAGTTTGGGTTAGGGTAAGGGTAAGGGTTAGGGTTAGGTTTAGGTTTAGGGTTAGGTTAAGGGTAAGGGTTAGGGATAGAGTTAGGGTAAGGGTTAGGGTTAGGGTTAGGGTTAGGGTAGGGGTTAGGGTAAGGGTAAGTGTTTGGGTTAGGGTTAGGTTTAGGATAAGGTAAGGGGTAGGGGTAGGGTTAGGGTTAGGGTTAGGGGTTAGGGTTAGGGTTAGGGTTAGGTTCAGGGTTAGGGTTAGGGTAAGGATAAGGGTTAGGGTCAGTGTTAGGGTTAGGGTTAGTGTAAGGTTTAGGGTTAGGGTTAGGGGAAGGGGAAGGGTTAGGGTTAGGTTTAGGGTTAAGTTTAGGGTTAGGGTTAGGGTTAGGTTTAGGATAAGGGTAAATGTTAGGGTTAGGGTAAAAGTTAAGGTTATTGTTATGGTTATGGTTATTGTTAGGGTAAGGGTTAGGGTTAGGGTTACGGTAAGGTTTAGGGTTAGGGTTAGTGTTAGAGTTAGAGTTAGGTTTAGGGTTAGGGAAAGGGTAAGGTTTGGGATAAGTTTAGGGTTAGGGTAAGGTTAAGGGTTAAGCTTAGGGGTTAGTGTTAGGGTTAGGGTTAGGGTTACGGTAAGGGTTAGGGATAGGGTTCGGTTTAGGGTAAGGGTAAGGGTTAGGGTTAGGGTTAGAGTTAGGGTTAGGGTTAGAGTTAGGGTTAGGGTTATGGTAAGGGTAAGTGTTAGGGTTAAAGTTAGGGTTAGGATTAGGTTTAGGGTTAGGGTTAGGGTAAGGATTAGGGTTAGGGTTAGGGTTAGAGTTAGTGTTACGGTTAGGGTTAGGATTTAGGGTTAGAGTTAGGTTTAGGGTTAGGATTAGGGTAAGGATAAATGTTAGGTTTAGGGATAGGGTTAGGGTTCAGTTTAGGTTTAGGTTTAGGTTTAGGGTTAGGGTAAGGGTAAGAGTTAGCATTGTGTTAGGGTTAGTGTTAAGGTTAGGGTTAGTGTTAGGGTATGGGTAAGGGATAGGGTTAGGGTTAAGGTTACGGTTAGGGTAATGTTTAGGGTTAGGGTTAGGGTGAGGGTGAGGTAAGGGTTAGGGTTAAGGTTAGGGTTAGGGTTAGGGTTAGGGTAAGGGTAAGGGTTAGGGTTAAGGTTAGAGTTAGGATTAGGATTAGATATAGGGATAGGGTTAGGGTAAGGGTAAGGGTTAGGGTTAGGATTAGGGTTAGGCTTAGGGTTAGGGTAAGGGTTAGGGTTAGGTTTAGGGTTAGGGTGAGGGTAAGGGTAAGGGTTAGAGTTAGGTTTAGGGATAGGTTTAGGGTTGGGGTTAAGGTTAGGTTTAGGGTTAGGGTAAGGGTAAGGGTTAGGGTTAGGGTTATGGTAAGGTTTAGGATTAGGGTTAGGGTTTATGTTAGGGTTAGTGTTAGGTTTAGGGTTCCATTAAGGGTTGGGTTAGGGTTAGGTTTAGGTTAAGGGTTAGGGTTAGGTTTAGGGTAAGAGTAAGTTTTAGGGTTACGATTAGGGTTAGGGTAAGGGTAAGGGTATGTGTTAGGGTTAGGGTTAGGGTAGTGGTTAGGGTAAGGGTAAGTGTTAGGGTTAGGGTTAGGGTTAAGGGTTAGGGTTAGGGTTACGGTTAGTGTTAGGTTTAGAGTTAGGGTTAAGGTAAGGGCAAGGGTTAGGATTAGGGTTAGGATTAAGGTTAGGGTTTGGTTCAGTGTTACGGTAAGGGTTAGGTTTAGGGTTAGAGTAAGGGTACGTGTTAGGGTTAGGGGTAGGGGTAGGGTTAGCCTTTGGGTAAGGGTAAGGGTTCGGTTTACGGTTAGGATTAAGGTAAGGTTAGGGTTAGGGTTAGGGTTAGGGTTAGGTTTAGGGTAAGGTTTAGGGTTAGGTTTACGGTAAGGTTTAGGTTTAGGGTTAGTGTTAGAGTTAGAGTTAGGTTTAGGGTTAGGGAAAGGGTAAGGTTGGGGATAAGTTTAGGGTTAGGGTAAGGTTAAGGGTTAAGCTTAGGGGTTAGTGTTAGGGTTAGGATTAGGGTTACGGTAAGGGTTAGGGATAGGGTTCGGTTGAGGGTAAGGGTAAGGGTTAGTATTAGAGTTAGGGTTAGGTTTAGAGTTAGGGTTAGGGTTAGGGTAAGGGTAAGTGTTAGGGTTAAAGTTAGGGTTAGGATTAGGTTTAGGGTTAGGGTTAGGGTTAGGGTAAGGATTAGGGTTAGGGTTAGGGTTAGAGGTAGGGTTACGGTTACGGTTAGGATTTAGGGTTAGAGTTAGGATTAGGGTTAGGATTAGGGTAAGGATAAATGTTAGGTTTAGGGATAGGGTTAGGGTTCAGTTTAGGTTCAGGTTTAGGGTTAGGGTAAGGGTAAGAGTTAGCGTTGTGTTAGGGTTAGTGTTAAGGTTAGAGTTAGGGTTAGGGTAAGGGTAAGGGATAGGGTTAGGGTTAAGGTTACGGTTAGGGTAATGTTTAGGGTTAGGGTTAGGGTGAGGGTAAGGGTTAGGGTTAAGGTTAGGGTAGGTTTAGGGTTAGGGTTAGGGTTAATGTTAGGGTTAGGGTGATGGTAAGTTTAAGGGTTAGGGTTAGGTTTAGGTTTAGGGTTAGGTTAAGGGTAAGGGTTAGGGTTAGGGTTAGGGTTAGGGTTAGGGTACGGGTAAGGGTTAGGGTTAAGGTTAGAGTTAGGGTTAGGATTAGATATAGGGATAGGGTTAGGGTAAGGGTTAGGGTTAGGATTAGGGTTAGGCTTAGGGTTAGGGTAAGGGTTAGGGTTAGGTTTAGGGTTAGGGTGAGGGTAAGGGTAAGGGTTAGAGTTAGGTTTAGGGATAGGTTTAGGGTTGGGGTTAAGGTTAGGTTTAGGGTTAGGGTAAGGTTAAGGGTTAGGGTTAGGGTTATGGTAAGGTTTAGGATTAGGGTTAGGGTTTATGTTAGGGTTAGTATTAGGTTTATGGTTACGTTAAGGGTTGGGTTAGGGTTAGGTTTAGGTTAAGGGTTAGGGTTAGGTTTAGGGTAAGAGTAAGTTTTAGGGTTAGGATTAGGGTTAGGGTAAGGGTAAGCGTATGTGTTAGGGTTAGGGTTAGTGTAGTGGTTAGGGTAAGGGTAAGGGTTATGGTTAGGGTTAGGGTTAGGGTAGGGGTTAGGGTAAGGGTAAGTGTTAGGTTTAGGGTTAGGGTTAGGATAAGGGTAAGGGTTAGGGTTAGGGTTAGGGTTAGAGGTTAGGGTTAGGGATAGTGTTAGGTTTAGGGTTAGGTTTAGGGTAAGAGTAAGGGTTAGGGTTAGGTTTAGGGTTAGGGTTAATGTTAGGTTTAGGGTTAGCTTTAGGGTCAGGGCAAGGGTTAGGGTTAGGTTTAGGGTTAGTGTTAGCGTTAGGTTTAGGGTTAGGTTTAGGGTAAGAGTATGTGTTAGGGTTAGGGTTAGGATTTGGGTAAGGGTTAGCTTTAGGGTTACGGTTAAGGTAAGGTTAATCGTTAGGGTTAGGGTTAGGGTTAGGGTCAGGGTTAGGGTTAGGGAAAGGGTAAGGGTTAGGGTTAAGGTTAGGGTTAGGGTTAGGGTTAGGTTTAGGATTAGGGTTAGAGTTAGAGTAAGGGCAAGGTTTAGGGTTAGGATTAGGGTGGTTAGGGTAAGGGTAAGGGTTATGGTTAGGGTTAGGGTTAGGGTAGGGGTTAGGGTAAGGGTAAGTGTTAGGTTTAGGGTTAGGGTTAGGATAAGGGTAAGGGTTAGGGTTAGGGTTAGGGTTAGAGGTTATGGTTAGGGATAGTGTTAGGTTTAGGGTTAGGTTTAGGGTAAGGGTAAGGGTTAGTGTTAGGTTTAGGGTTAGGATTAATGTTAGGTTTAGGGTTAGGGTTAGGGTAAGGGCAAGGGTTAGGGTTAGGTTTAGGGTTAGGTTTAGGGTAAGGGTATGTGTTAGGGTTAGGGTTAGGGTTTGGGTAAGGGTTAGCTTTAGGGTTACGGTTAAGGTAAGGGTAAGCGTTAGGGTTAGGGTTAGGGTTAGGGTTAGGTATAGGGTTAGGGTCAGGGTTAGGGTTAGGGAAAGGGTAAGGGTTAGGGTTAAGGTTAGGGTTAGGGTTAGGGTTAGGTTTAGGATTAGGGTTAGAGTTAGGGTAAGGGAAAGGTTTAGGGTTAGGATTAGGGTGGTTAGGGTAAGGGTTAGCGTTAGGGTTAGGGTTAGGTTTAGGATTAGGGTTAGGGTAAAGGTAAAGTTGAGGGTTAGGGTTAGGGTTAGGATTAGGGTTAGGTTTAGGGTTAGGGTTAGGGTAAGGATAAGAGTTAGGGTTACGGATAGGGTTAGGTTTCGCGTAAGGTTTAGGGTAAGGGTTAGGTTAAGGGTAAGAGTTAGGGTTGGGTTAATGTTAGGCTTAAGGTTAGGGTTAGGGTTACGGTAAGGGTTAGGTTTAGGGTTAAGTTTAGGGTTAGAGTTTGGGTTAATGTTAGGGATAGGGTTAGAGTTAGGTTTAGGGTTAGGTTTCGGTTTACGGTTAGGGTTAGGATTAGGTTTAGGGTTAGGGTTAGGGTTAGGTTTAGGGTTAGGGTTAGGGTTAGGGTCAGGTTTATGTTTACGGTTAGGGTTAGGGTTAGGGTTAGTGTAAGGGTATGTGTTAGGGTTAGGGTTAAGTTTATGGTTAGGGTTTGGGTTAGGATTAGGGTTAAGTTTAGGGTTAGGTTTAGGTTTACGGTTAGGGTTAGGGTTAGGTTTAGGTTTAGGGTTAGGGTTAGGTTTAGTGTTGGGGTTAGGGTTAGGTTTAGGGTTAGGTTTAGTTTTACGGTTAGGGTTAGGGTTAGGGTTAGTGTAAGGGTATGTGTTAGGGTTAGGGTTAGGGTAAGGGTTAGGGTTAGGGTTAGGGTTAGGATAAGGGTTAAGGTTAGGATTAGGGTAAGTGTTAGGGTTAGTGTTAGGGTAAGGGTAAGGGTTAGGTTTAGGGTTAGGGTTAAGTTTATTGTTAGGGTTAGGGTTAGGGTTAGGGTAAGGGTAAGGGTTAGTATTAAGTTTAGGTTTAGGGTTAGGGTTAGGGTAAGGGTTAGGGTAAGGATTAGGGCTAGTGTTAGGGTTAGGATAAGGGTTAGGGTTAGGATTAGTGTAAGTGTTAGGGTTAGTGTTAGGGTAAGCGTTAGGGTTAGGGTTAGGTTTAGGGTTAGGGTAAGTGTTAGGGTTAGTGTTATGGTTAGGCTTAGGGTTAGGGTAAGGTATAGGGTTAGGGTTAGGATTGTGGTAAGGGTAAGCATTAGGGTTAGGGTTAGGGTTAGGTATAGGTTTAGGGATAGGGTTAGGGTTAGGGTAAGGGTAAGTGTTAGGGTTAAGATTAGGGTTAGGGTTAGGTTTAGGGTTAGGGTTAGGGTTAGGGTTAGGGTAAGTGTAAGGATTAGGTTTAGGATTAAGGTTAGTTTTAGGGTAAGGTTTAGGGTTAGGGTTAGGGTTAGGGTTAAGTTTATGGTTAGGGTTAGGGTAAGGGTATAGGTTAGGTTTAGAGTTATTGTTAGGGTTAAGGTTAGGGTTAGGGTTAGGGTAAGGGTTAGGGTTAGGTTTAGGATTAGGGTTAGCGTTAGAGTTAGGGTTAGGGTAGGTGTTAGGGTTAGGGTTAGGGTTAGGTTTATGGTTAGGGTTACGGTTAGGGTTAGGTTTAGGGTTAAGGTTAGGGTTAGGGTTAGGGTTAGTGTTAGGGTTAGAGTAAGGGTTAGGGTTAGGGTTACGGTAAGGATAATAGTTAGGTTTAGCGATAGGGTTAGGGTTCAGGATAGGTTTAGGGTTAGGTTTAGGGTAAGGCTAAGATTTAGGGTTGGGTTACGGTTAGTGTTAGGTTTAGGGTTAGGGTTAGGGTAAGGGCAAGGTTTATGATTAGGGTTAGGGTTAAGTTTAGGGTTAGTTTTAGGGTTAGGGTTACGGTAAGTGTATGTGTTAGGGTTAGGGTTAGAGTTAGGGTAAGGGTTAAAGTTTGGGTAAGGGTAAGGGTTAGCTTTAAGGTTAGGGTTAAGGTAAGGGTAAGGGTTATGGTTAGGGTTAGGGTTAGGTTAGGTTTAGGGTAATGGTTAGGGTCAGGTTTAGGTTAAGGGTCTGGTTTAGGCTTAGGATTAGAGTTTGGGTTAGGGTAAGGGTAAGGGTTAGGGTTAGGTTTAGGTTTAGGGTTAGGTTAAGGGTAAGGGTTAGGGATAGAGTTAGGGTAAGGGTTAGGGTTAGGGTTAGGGTTAGGGTAGGGGTTAGGGTAAGGGTAAGTGTTTGGGTTAGGGTTAGGTTTAGGATAAGGTAAGGGGTAGGGGTAGGGTTAGGGTTAGGGTTAGGGGTTAGGGTTAGGGTTAGGGTTAGGTTCAGGGTTAGGGTTAGGGTAAGGATAAGGGTTAGGGTCAGTGTTAGGGTTAGGGTTAGTGTAAGGTTTAGGGTTAGGGTTAGGGGAAGGGGAAGGGTTAGGGTTAGGTTTAGGGTTAAGTTTAGGGTTAGGGTTAGGGTTAGGTTTAGGATAAGGGTAAATGTTAGGGTTAGGGTAAAAGTTAAGGTTATTGTTATGGTTATGGTTATTGTTAGGGTAAGGGTTAGGGTTAGGGTTACGGTAAGGTTTAGGGTTAGGGTTAGTGTTAGAGTTAGAGTTAGGTTTAGGGTTAGGGAAAGGGTAAGGTTTGGGATAAGTTTAGGGTTAGGGTAAGGTTAAGGGTTAAGCTTAGGGGTTAGTGTTAGGGTTAGGGTTAGGGTTACGGTAAGGGTTAGGGATAGGGTTCGGTTTAGGGTAAGGGTAAGGGTTAGGGTTAGGGTTAGAGTTAGGGTTAGGTTTAGAGTTAGGGTTAGGGTTATGGTAAGGGTAAGTGTTAGGGTTAAAGTTAGGGTTAGGATTAGGTTTAGGGTTAGGGTTAGGGTAAGGATTAGGGTTAGGGTTAGGGTTAGAGTTAGTGTTACGGTTATGGTTAGGATTTAGGGTTAGAGTTAGGTTTAGGGTTAGGATTAGGGTAAGGATAAATGTTAGGTTTAGGGATAGGGTTAGGGTTCAGTTTAGGTTTAGGTTTAGGTTTAGGGTTAGGGTAAGGGTAAGAGTTAGCATTGTGTTAGGGTTAGTGTTAAGGTTAGGGTTAGTGTTAGGGTATGGGTAAGGGATAGGGTTAGGGTTAAGGTTACGGTTAGGGTAATGTTTAGGGTTAGGGTTAGGGTGAGGGTGAGGTAAGGGTTAGGGTTAAGGTTAGGGTTAGGGTTAGGGTTAGGGTAAGGGTAAGGGTTAGGGTTAAGGTTAGAGTTAGGATTAGGATTAGATATAGGGATAGGGTTAGGGTAAGGGTAAGGGTTAGGGTTAGGATTAGGGTTAGGCTTAGGGTTAGGGTAAGGGTTAGGGTTAGGTTTAGGGTTAGGGTGAGGGTAAGGGTAAGGGTTAGAGTTAGGTTTAGGGATAGGTTTAGGGTTGGGGTTAAGGTTAGGTTTAGGGTTAGGGTAAGGGTAAGGGTTAGGGTTAGGGTTATGGTAAGGTTTAGGATTAGGGTTAGGGTTTATGTTAGGGTTAGTGTTAGGTTTAGGGTTACATTAAGGGTTGGGTTAGGGTTAGGTTTAGGTTAAGGGTTAGGGTTAGGTTTAGGGTAAGAGTAAGTTTTAGGGTTACGATTAGGGTTAGGGTAAGGGTAAGGGTATGTGTTAGGGTTAGGGTTAGGGTAGTGGTTAGGGTAAGGGTAAGTGTTAGGGTTAGGGTTAGGGTTAAGGGTTAGGGTTAGGGTTACGGTTAGTGTTAGGTTTAGAGTTAGGGTTAAGGTAAGGGCAAGGGTTAGGATTAGGGTTAGGATTAAGGTTAGGGTTTGGTTCAGTGTTACGGTAAGGGTTAGGTTTAGGGTTAGAGTAAGGGTACGTGTTAGGGTTAGGGGTAGGGGTAGGGTTAGCCTTTGGGTAAGGGTAAGGGTTCGGTTTACGGTTAGGATTAAGGTAAGGTTAGGGTTAGGGTTAGGGTTAGGGTTAGGTTTAGGGTAAGGTTTAGGGTTAGGTTTACGGTAAGGTTTAGGTTTAGGGTTAGTGTTAGAGTTAGAGTTAGGTTTAGGGTTAGGGAAAGGGTAAGGTTGGGGATAAGTTTAGGGTTAGGGTAAGGTTAAGGGTTAAGCTTAGGGGTTAGTGTTAGGGTTAGGATTAGGGTTACGGTAAGGGTTAGGGATAGGGTTCGGTTGAGGGTAAGGGTAAGGGTTAGTATTAGAGTTAGGGTTAGGTTTAGAGTTAGGGTTAGGGTTAGGGTAAGGGTAAGTGTTAGGGTTAAAGTTAGGGTTAGGATTAGGTTTAGGGTTAGGGTTAGGGTTAGGGTAAGGATTAGGGTTAGGGTTAGGGTTAGAGGTAGGGTTACGGTTACGGTTAGGATTTAGGGTTAGAGTTAGGATTAGGGTTAGGATTAGGGTAAGGATAAATGTTAGGTTTAGGGATAGGGTTAGGGTTCAGTTTAGGTTCAGGTTTAGGGTTAGGGTAAGGGTAAGAGTTAGCGTTGTGTTAGGGTTAGTGTTAAGGTTAGAGTTAGGGTTAGGGTAAGGGTAAGGGATAGGGTTAGGGTTAAGGTTACGGTTAGGGTAATGTTTAGGGTTAGGGTTAGGGTGAGGGTAAGGGTTAGGGTTAAGGTTAGGGTAGGTTTAGGGTTAGGGTTAGGGTTAATGTTAGGGTTAGGGTGATGGTAAGTTTAAGGGTTAGGGTTAGGTTTAGGTTTAGGGTTAGGTTAAGGGTAAGGGTTAGGGTTAGGGTTAGGGTTAGGGTTAGGGTACGGGTAAGGGTTAGGGTTAAGGTTAGAGTTAGGGTTAGGATTAGATATAGGGATAGGGTTAGGGTAAGGGTTAGGGTTAGGATTAGGGTTAGGCTTAGGGTTAGGGTAAGGGTTAGGGTTAGGTTTAGGGTTAGGGTGAGGGTAAGGGTAAGGGTTAGAGTTAGGTTTAGGGATAGGTTTAGGGTTGGGGTTAAGGTTAGGTTTAGGGTTAGGGTAAGGTTAAGGGTTAGGGTTAGGGTTATGGTAAGGTTTAGGATTAGGGTTAGGGTTTATGTTAGGGTTAGTATTAGGTTTATGGTTACGTTAAGGGTTGGGTTAGGGTTAGGTTTAGGTTAAGGGTTAGGGTTAGGTTTAGGGTAAGAGTAAGTTTTAGGGTTAGGATTAGGGTTAGGGTAAGGGTAAGCGTATGTGTTAGGGTTAGGGTTAGTGTAGTGGTTAGGGTAAGGGTAAGTGTTATGGTTAGGGTTAGGGTTAAGGGTTAGGGTTAGGGTTACGGTTAGTGTTAGGTTTAGAGTTAGGGTTAAGGTAAGGGCAAGGGTTAGGATTAGGGTTAGGGTTAAGGTTAGGGTTAGGTTCAGGGTTACGGTATGGGTTAGGTTTAGGGTTAGAGTAAGGGTACGTGTTAGGGTTAGGGTTAGGGGTAGGGTTAGCGTTTGGGTAAGGGTAAGGGTTAGGTTTAGGGTTAGGATTAAGGTAAGGTTAGGGTTAGGTTTAGGGTTAGGGTTAGGGATAGGGTAAGGGTTAGGGTTAGGTTTAGGGTAAGGGTAAGGTTTAGGGTTAGGATTAGGATTATGGTTAGGGTAAGGGTAAGGGTTATGGTGAGGGTTAGGGTTAGGGTAGGGGTTAGGGTAAGGGTAAGTGTTAGGTTTAGGGTTAGGGTTAGGATAAGGGTAAGGGTTAGGGTTAGGGTTAGGGTTAGGGGTTAGGGTTAGGGTTAGTGTTAGGGTTAGGGTTAGGTTTAGGGTTAGGTTTAGGGTAAGGGTAAGTGTTAGGGTTAGGTTTAGGGTTACGGTTAGTGTTAGGTTTAGGGTTAGGGTTAGGTTTTAGGGTTAGGGTAAGGGCAAGGGTTAGGGTTAGGTTTAGGGTTAGTGTTAGTGTTAGGTTTAGGGTTAGGTTTAGGGTAAGGGTATGTGTTAGGGTTAGGGTTAGGGTTAGGGTAAGGGTTAGCGTTTGGGTAAGGGTAAGGGTTAGCTTTAGGGTTACGGTAAAGGTAAGGGTAAGCGTTAGGGTTAGGGTTAGGTTTAGGGTTAGGTTTAGGGTAAGGGTTAGGGTCAGGTTTAGGGTAAGAGTATGGTTTTGGGTTAGGATTAGGGTTTCGGTTAGGGTAAGGGTAACGGTTATGGTTACGGGTAGGTTTAAGTTTAGGGTTAGGGTAAGGGTAAGGGTTAGGGTTAGGGTTAAGGGTAAGGGTAAGGGTAAGTGTTTTGGTTAGGGTTAGGTTTAGGATAAGGTAAGGGGTAGGGGTGGGGTTAGGGTTAGGGTTAGGGGTTAGGGTTAGGGTTAGGGTTAAGTTTAGGGTTAGGGTTAGGGGAAGGGTAATGGTTAGGGTTAATGTTAGGGTTAGGGTTAGTGTAACGTTTAGGGTTAGTGTTAGGGTAAGGGCAAGGGTTTGGGTTAGGTTTAGGGTTAAGATTAAGGTTAGGGTTAGGGTTAGCGTTAGCATATGGGAAAATTATAGGGTTAGGGTTAGGGTTAAGGTTATTGTTAGGGTTATGGTTAGGGTTAGGGTAAGGGTTATGGTTAGGTTTACGGTAAGGTTTAGGGTTAGTGTTAGTGTTAGAGTTAGAGTTAGGTTTAGGGTTAGGGAAAGGGTAAGGTTTGGGTTAAGTTTAGGGTTAGGGTTAGGTTAAGGGTTAAGGTTAGGTGTTAGTGTTAGGGGTAGAGTTAGAGTTAGGGTAAGGGTTAGGGTTAGGGTTAGGTTTAGGGTAAGGGTAAGGGTTAGGGTTAGAGTTAGGGTTAGGATTAGGTTTAGGGTTAGGGTTAGGGTTAGGGAAAGGATAAGGGTTAGTGTTAGGATTAGGGTAAAGGTTAGGGTTAGGTTTAAGGTTAGGTTTAGGGTTAGGTTTAGGGTTAGAGTTAGGGTAAGGGTAAAGGTTTGGGTTAGGGTTAGGGTTAGGTTAGGGTTAGGGTTAGGGTTAGGTTTAGGGTTAGGATTAGGGTAAGGATAAATGTTAGGTTTAGGGTTAAGGTTATGGTTAAGGGTAGGGTTAGGGTTAGGGTTAGATTTAGGTTTAGGGTAAGGGTAAGTTTTATTGTTAGGGTTAGTGTTAGGGTTAGAGTTAGAGTTAGGGTTAGGGTAAGGTTAACGGTTAGGGTGAAGTTTAGGGTTAGGTTTAGGTTAGGGTTAGGGTTAGGGTTAGTGTAAGGTTAGGGTTAGGGTTAGGGTTAGGGTAAGGTTTAGGGTTAGAGTTTGGGTTACAGATAGGGTTAGGGTTTAGGGTTAGAGTTAGGTTTAGGTTTAGGGTTAGGATTAGGGTTAGGGATAAATGTTAGGGTTAGGGACAGGGTTAGGGTTCAGTTTAGGTTTAGGGTTAGGGTTAGTGTAAGTGTAAGTGTTAGTGTTGTGTTAGGGTTAGTGTTAAGGTTAGTGTTATGGTTAGGCTAAGGGTAAGGGATAGGGTTAGGGTTACGATTAGGGTTAGGGTAATGGTTAGGGTTAGGGTTAGGGTTAGGGTAACGGTAAGGTTAGGGTTAAGGTTAGGGTTAGGTTTAGGGTAAGGGTATGTGTTAGGGTTAGAGTTAGGTTTAGGATTAGGTTTAGGGTTAGGTTTAGGGTTAGGGTGAGATTTAGGGTTAGGGATAGTGTTATGGTTAGGGTAAAGATAAGGTTTAGGGTTAAGGTTAGGGTTAGGTTTAGGGTTAGGATTAGCGTTAATGTTAGGGTTAGGGTGATGGTAAGTGTAAGGGTTAGGGTTAGGTTTAGGGTTTGGTTTAGCGTAAGGGTAAGGGAAAGGGTTAGGGTTAGGGTTAGGGTTAGGCTTAGGGATAGGTTTAAGGTTAGGGTTAGGTTTAGGGATAGGGTTACGGTTAGGGTAACGGTAAGGGTTAGCCTTAGGTTTACGGTTAGGGTTGGGGTAAGGTTAGGTTTAGGGTTAGGGTAAGGGTAAGGGTTAGGGTTAGGTTTAGGTTAAGAGTTAGGGTTAGGGTTAGTGTTAGGGTAAGGGTATGTGTTAAGGTTAGGGTTTGGGTTAGGGTTAGCATTAGGATTAAGGTAAGTGTTAGGGTTAGGGTAGGGTTAGGGTTAGGTTTAGGGTAAGGGTTAGGGTTAGTTGTGGGGTAAGGGTAAGGTTTAGGGTTAGGATTAGGGTAAGGGTAAGGGTTAGGTTTAGGGTTAGGGTTAGGGTTAGGTTTAGGGTTACGGTTAGGGTTACGTTTAGGGTTAGGGTCAGGGTTAGGGTTAGGGAAAGGGTAAGGGTTAGGGTTAAGGTTAAGGTTAGGGTTAGGGTTAGGTTTAGTTTTAGGGTTATGGTAAAGGTAAGTTTAGGGTTAGGGTTAGGGTTAGGATTAGGGTTAGGTTTAGGGTTAGGGTTAGTGTAAGGATAAAAGTTAGGGTTACAGATAGGGTTAGGTTTCGCGTAAGGTTTAGGGTTAGGGTTAGGTTAAGGGTAAGAGTTAGGGTTGGGTTAATGTTAGGCTTAAGGTTAGGGTTAGGGTTACGGTAAGGGTTAGGGTTAGGGTTAGGTTTAGGGTTAGAGTTTGGGTTAGGGTTAGAGTTAGGGTTAGGGTTAGGTTTAGGGTTAGGTTTCGGTTTACGGTTAGGGTTAGCATTAGGTTTAGGTTTAGGGTTAGGGTTTTGTTTAGGGTTAGGTTTAGGGTTAGGTTTAGGGTCAGGTTTAGGTTTACGGTTAGGGTTAGGGTTAGGGTTAGTGTAAGGGTATGTGTTAGGGTTAGGGTTAAGATTAGGGTTAGGGTTTGGGTTAGGGTTAGGGTTAGGGTTAGGTTTAGGCTTAGGTTTAGGTTTACGGTTAGGGTTAGGGTTAGGTTTAGGTTTAGGGTTAGGGTTAGGTTTAGTGTTAGGGTTAGGGTTAGGTTTAGGGTTAGGTTTAGTTTTACGGTTAGGGTTAAAGTTTGTGTAAGGGTATGTGTTAGGGTTAGGGTTAGGGTTAGGGTAAGGGTTAGGGTTAGGGTTAGGGTTAGGGTTAGGATAAGGGTTAGGTTTAGGATTAGGGTAAGTGTTAGGGTTAGTGTTAGGGTAAGGGTAAGGGTTAGGTTTAGGGTTAGGGTTAAGTTTGGTGTTAGGGTTAGGGTTAGGGTTAGGTTAAGGGTAAGGGTTAGTATTAAGTTTAGGGTTAGGGTTAGGGTTAGGGTAAGGGTTAGGATTAGTGTTAGGGTTAGGATAAGGGTTAGGGTTAGGATTAGGGTTAGGCTTAGGGTAAGGGTTAGTTTTAGGGTTAGGGTTAGGGTTATGGTTAGGTTTACGGTTAGTGTTAGGGTAAGGGCAAAGGTTCGGGTTAGGATTAGGGTTAGGGTTAGGGTTAGGGTTAGGGTTAGGGTTAGGGTTAGGGTTAGTGTTAGGGTTAGGATAAGGGTTAGGGTTAGGATTAGGGTTAGGCTTAGGGTAAGGGTTAGTTTTAGGGTTAGGGTTAGGGTTATGGTTAGGTTTACGGTTAGTGTTAGGGTAAGGGCAAAGGTTCGGGTTAGGATTAGGGTTAGGGTTAAAGTTATGGTTAAGGTTAGGGTTAGGGTTAGGGTAAGGTTTAGGGTTAGGGTTAGCGTTACGGTTAGGGTTAGGGGTTAGGGTTACTGTTAGGTTTAGGGATAGGATTAGGGTACGATAAATGTTAGGTTTAGGGATAGGGTTAGGGTTCAGGTTAGGCTAAGAGTTAGGGCTGGGTTAGGGTTAGTGTTAAGGTTAGGGTTAGGTTTAGGGTAAGGGTAAGGGATAGGGTTAGGATTAAGGTTAGGGTAAAGGTAAGGGTTAGTGTTAAGTTCAGGGTTAGGGTTAGGGTTAGGGTAAGGTTT
>JANJXV010000048.1:5987500-6012500 GCA_024803745.1 Megascapheus bottae
GGTTAGGTTTAGGGTTACGGTTAGGGTTAGGGTTAGGGTTAGGGTTAGGGTTAGGGTTAGGTTTAGTGTTAGGGTAAGTGTTAGGGTTAGAGTTAGGGTTAGGGTTAGGGTACGGGTAAGGGTTAGCGTTAGGATTAGCTTTAGGTTTAGGGTAAGGATTATGGTTAGGGTTAGGTTTAGGGTTAGGTGTAGGGTTAGGGTTAGGGTAAGGGTAAAGGTTAGGGTTAGGGTTAATGTTAGAGTTAAGGTTGTTGTTAAGGTTAGGGTTAGGGTTAGGGTAAGGGTTAGGTTTAGGGTTACGGTAAGGTTTAGGGTTAGGTTTAGGGTTAGGGTTAGAGTTAGGTTTAGGGTTAGGGTAAGAGTAAGGGTAAGGGTTAGGCTTAAGTTTAGGTTAGGGTTAGGTTAAGGGTTAGGGTTAGGTTTAGGTTTAGGGTAAGGATTAGTGTTAGGGTTAGGGTTAGGGTAAGTGTTTGGGTTAGGGTTAGGGTTAAAATTAGGGTTAGGGTTTAGAGTTAGGGTTAGGTTTAGGGTTAGGGTTAGGGCAAGGATAAGAGTTAGGGTTAGGTATAAGTTTAGGGTTCGGGTTAGGTTTAGGGTTAGGGTTAGGGTAAGGGTAAGAGTTAGGGTTGGGTTAGGGTTAGGGTTAAGGTTAGCTTTGGGTTAGGGTTAGGGTAAGGGTTAGGGTTAAGGTTAGGTTTAGGGTAATGGTTAAGGTTAGTGTTATGGTTAGGGTTACTGTAAGGGCAAGGATTAGGTTTAGGGTTAGGGTTAGGTTTAGGGTTAGGGTTAGGGTTAGGGATAGGGTAAAGGTAAGGTTTAGGGTTAAGGTTAGGATTATGGTTAGGGTTAGGTTTAGGGTTAGGGATAGGAATAGGGTTAGGGTTAGGGTAAGGGTAAGGGTTAGGGTTAGGGTTAGGATTAGGGTTAGGGTTAGGGTAAGGGTTAGGGATAGGTTTAAGGTTAGGGTTATGGTAAGGTTAAGGGTTAGCGTTAGGGTTAGTGTTAGGTTTAGGGTTTGGGTTAAGGTTAAGTTTAGGGTTAGGGAAAGGGTAAGTGTTAGGGTTAGGGTAAGGGTTAGGGTTAGGGTGAGTGTTAGGATTAGGGTTAGGTTTAGGGTTACGGTAAGGGTTAGGGTTAGGGTTAAGGTAAGGGTATGTGTTAGTGTTAGGGTTAGGGTTAGGGTTAGGTTTAGGGTAAGGGTTAGGATTAGGTTTGGGGTAAGGGTAAGGTTTAGGGTTAGGATTAGGGTTAGGGATAGGGTAAGGGTAAGGGTTACGGTTAGGGTTAGGGTTAGGTTTAGGGTTATTGTAAGGGTAAGGTTTAGGGTTAGGGTAAGGGTTAGGGTTAGGGTTAGGGTTAGGGTAGGGTTAGGGTTAGGGTTAGGGTTAGGTTTAGGTTTAGGGTAATGGTATGTGTTAGTGTTAGGGTTAGGGTTAGGGTTAGCGTTAGTGGAAGCCTAAGGGTTAGGGTTAGGGTTAGGGTTAGGTTTAAGGTTAGGGTTAGGGTTAGGGTAAGGTTAAGGGTTAGCGTTAGGGTTAGGGTTTGGTTTAGGGTTTGGGTTAAGGTTAAGTTTAGGGTTAGGGTAAGGGTAAGTGTTAGGGTTAGGGTTAGGGTAAGGGTTAGGTTTAGGGTTAGTGTTAGGATTAGGGTTAGGTTTAGGGTTAGTGTTAGGGTTAGGATTAGAGTAAGGGTATGTGTTAGGGTTAGGGTTAGGATTAGGGTTAGAGTTAGGGTTAGCGTTTGGGTAAGGGTAAGGTTAGGGTTAGGGTGAGGATTAAGGTAAGGGTTAGGGTTAGGGTTAGGGTTAGGGTAAGGGTTTGGGTTAGGTTTAGGGTAATGTTAAGGTTTAGGGTTAGGATTAGGGGAAGGGTTAGGGTAAGGGTAAGGGTTAGGTTTAATGTTAGGGTTAGGGTAAGGGTTAGGGTTAGGGTGAGGGTTAGGGTAAGGGTTATGGTTAGGTTTAGTATAAGGGTTAGCGTTAGGTTTAGGGTTAGGGTTAGAGTAAGGGTAAGTGTCAGGGTTAGTGTTAGGGTTACGGTTATGTTTAGGGTTAGCGTTTGGATAAGGTTAAGGGTTAGGGTTAGGGTTAGGGTTAAGGTAAGGTTAGGATTAGGGTTAGTGTTAGGTTTAGGTTAAGGGTTAGGATTAGTTTTAAGATAAGGGTAAATTTAGGGTTAGCGTTAAGGTTAGGGTAAGAGTAATGGTTAGGGTTAGGGTTAGGGTTAGGGTAAGGGTAAGAGTTAGGGTTGGTTTAGGGTTAGTGTTAAGGTTAGGGTTCGGTTTAGGTTAAGGGTAAGGGATACGGTTAGGTTTAAGTTTAGGGTTAGGGTAACGGTTAGGGTAAGGTTTAGGGTTAGGGTTATTGTAAGGGTAAGGGTTAGGGTTAAGGTTAGGGTTAGGGTTAGGGTTAGGGTGAGGTTAAGGGTAAGGGATACGGTTAGGTTTAAGTTTAGAGTTACGGTAAGGGTTAGGGTTAGGGTTATGCTTAGGGTAAAGATAAGGGTTAGGGTTAAGATTAGGGTAATGTTTATGGTTAGGGTTAATGTTAGGGTTAGGGTGATGATAAGTGTAAGGGTTAGGTTTAGGTTTAGGGTTAGGGTTAGGGTAAGGTTTAGGGTTAAGGTTAGGATTAAGGTCAGGGTTAGGTTTAGGGATAGAGTTAGGGTTAGGGTAAGGGTAAGGGTTAGGGTTAGGATTAGGGTTAGGGTTAGGGTAAGGGTTAGGGTTAGGTTTAAGGTTAGGGTTAGGGTAAGGTTAAGAGTTAGCGTTAGGGTTAGGGTTAGGTTTAGGGTTTGGGTTAAGGTTAAGATTAGGGTTAGGGTAAGGGTAAGTGTTAGGGTTAGGGTTAGGGTAAGGGTTAGGGTTAGGGTTAGTGTTAGGATTAGGGTTAGGTTTAGGGTTAGCGTTAGGGTTAGGGTTAGGGTAAGGGTATGTGTTAGGGTTAGGGTTAGGATTAGGGTTAGAGTTAGGGTTAGCGTTTGGGTAAGGGTAAGGTTAGGGTTAGGGTTAGGATTAAGGTAAGGGTTAGGGTTAGGGTTAGGGTTATGGTAAGGGTTAGGGTTAGGTTTAGGGTAATGTTAAGGTTTAGGGTTAGGATTATGGGAAGGGTTAGTGTAAGGGTAAGGGTTAGGGTTAATGTTAGGGTGAGGGTAAGGGTTAGGGTTAGGGTGAGGTTTAGGGTAAGGGTTAGGGTTAGGTTTAGTGTAAGGGTTAGGGTTAGGTTTAGGGTTAGGGTTAGAGTAAGGGTAAGTGTCAGGGTTAGTGTTAGGGTTAGGGTTTGGTTTAGGGTTAGCGTTTGGATAAGGTTAAGGGTTAGGGTTAGGGTTAAGGTTAAGGTAAGGTTAGGGTTAGGGTTAGGGTTAGGTTTAGGTTAAGAGTTAGGGTTAGTTTTAGGATAAGGGTAAGTTTAGGGTTAGCGTTAAGGTTAGGGTAAGGGTAAAGGTTTGGGTTAGGGTTAGGGTTAGGGTTAGGGTAAGGGCCAGGCTTAGGGTTAGGCTTAGGGTAATGGTTAGGGTTAGTGTTAGGATAGGGGTTAGGGTATGGGTAAGTGTTAGGATTAGGGTTAGGGTTTGGATAAGGTTAAGGGTCAGGTTTAGGGTTATGGTTAGGGTTAGGTGTTAGGGTTAGTGTTAGTGTTAGGTTTAGGTTAAGGTTAGGGTAGTTTAAGGGTTAGGGTTAGGGTTAGAGTTAGGGTTAGTGATAGGTTTAGGGTTAGGGTTAGAGTAAGGGCAAGGGTTAGGGTTAGGGTTAGGGTTAAGTTTAGGATTAGGGTTAGGGTTAGGTTTAGTGTTAAGTTTAGTGTTAGGGTTAGGGTAAGTGTAAGGGTTAGGGTTAGGGTTAAGGTTAGGGTTAGGGTAATGGTTAGGGTTAGGGTTAGGTTTATGGTTAGGGCAAGGGTAAGGGATAGTTCAAGTTTAAGATTAGGGTTAGGTTAAGGTTTAAGGTTGGGGGTTAGGGTTAGTGTTAGGGTTACGGTTAGGGTAAGGGTTAGGGTTTGGTTTAGGGTTAGGGTTACGGTTAGGTTTAGGGTTATGGTTATGGTTAGGGTTAGGGTAAGGGTAAGGGTTAGGGTTTTTGGTTAAGGTTAGGGTTAGGGTAATGGTTAGGCGTTAGGGTTAGTTTTAGGGTTAGGGTAAGGGTAAGGGATTGGGTTAAGTTTAGGGTTAGGGTTAGGTTAAGGGTTAAGGATGCGGTTTACGGTTAGTGTTAGGGTTAGTGTTAGGGTAAGGGTTAGGGTTACGGTTAGGGTGAGGTTTAGGGTTTGGGTTAGGGTTAGGGTTAGGGTTAGGATTACGGTTCGGGTTAGGTTTAGGGTCAGGGTTAAGTTTAGGTTTATATTTAGGGTTACTGTTAGGGTTAGGGTTAGGGTTAGGGTAAGGGTATGTGTTAGGGTTAGTGTTAGGGTTAGGATAAGGGTTAGGGTTAGGGTTAGGGTTAGGTTAAGCGTTAGGGTTAGGGTTAGGTTTAGGGTTAGGGTAATTGTTACGGTTAGTGTTAGGGTTAGGGTTAGGTTTAGGGTAAGGGTTAGGGTTAGGGTTATGGTAAGGGTAAGGGTTAGGGTTAGGGTTAGGGTTAGGTTTAGGGTTAGGGATAGGGTTAGGTTTATGGTAAGGGTAAGGGTTAGGGTTAAGATTAGGTTTAGGGTTAGGTTTAGGGTTAGGGTTAGGGTTAGGGTAATTGTAACAATTAGGGTTAGGATTAGGGTTAGATTTAGGGTAAGGTTTAGGGTTAGGGTTAGGGTTAGAGTTAGGTGAAGTTTAAGTTTAGGGTTAGGGTAAGGGTAAAGGTTACGGTTAGGGTTATTGTTAGGGTGAAGGTTATGGTTAAGGTTAGGGTTAGGGTTAGGGTAAGGGTTAGGTTAAGAGTTAGGGTTAGGGTCAGGGTTAGGGTTAGAGTTAGGGTTAGGGTAGGGGTTAGGGTTAGGGTTAGGGTTAGGGTTAGGGTTAGGGTAAGGTTTATGGTTAGGGTTACGGTTAGGGTTAGGTTTAGGGTTACGGTTAGGGTTAGGGGTTAGGGTTAGGGTTAGGGTTAGGGACAGGGTTAGGGTTCGGGTTAGGTTTAGGGTTAGTGTTAGTGTAAGGCCAAGATTTAGGGTTGGGTTAGGTTTAGCGTTAAGGTTAGTGTTAGGATTAGGGTTAGGTTTAGGTTTAGGGTTAGGGTTAGGGTTTGGGTAAGGGTTAGGGTGTGGGTTAGGGTAAGGTTAAGTGTTAGGGTTAAGGTTAGGTTTAGGGTTAGGGTTTGGGATAGGGTTAGGTTTAGGGTTAGGTTTAGGGTTACGCTTAGGGTTAGGTTTAGGGTTAGGGTTAGGGTTATGTTTAGGGTAAGGATAAGGGTTAGGGTTAAGGTTAGGGTTAGGTTTAGTGTTAGGGTTAGGGTTAATGTTTGGGTTAGGGTGTGGGTAAGTGTAAGGGATAGGTTTAGGTATAGGGTGAGGGTTAAGGTAAGGGTAAGAGTTAGGGTTAGTGATAGGTTTAGGGTTCGGGTTAGGTTTAGGGTTAGGGGTAGGGTTAATGTTAGGGTTAGGGTGATGTTAAGTGTAAGGGTTAGGCTTAGGTTTAGGGTTAGGGTTAGGGTAAGTGTAAGGGTTAGGGTTAGGGTTAGGGTTAGGTTTAGGTTTAGGGTTAGGGTTAGGGTTACGCTAAGGGTAAGGGTTAGGGTTAAGGTTAGGTTTAGGGTTAGGGTTAGGTTTAGGGATAGGGTTAGGGTTAGGGTAAGGCTAAGGGTTAGGGTTAGGGTTAGGGTTAGGGCAAGGGTTAGGGTTAAGTTTAGGGTTAGAGTTAGGGTACGGGTAAGGGTTAGGGTTAGGGTTAGGTTTAGGGTTGGGGTTAAGGTTAGGTTTAGGGTTAGAGTAAAGGTAAGGGTTAGGTTTAGGTTTAGGATAAGGGTTATGTTTAGGGTTAGTGTTAGGTTTAGGGTTAAGGTAAGGGTTAGGGTTAGGGTGAGGGTAAGTGTATGTGTTAGGTTTAGGGTTAGGGTTACGGTTACGGTTAGCGTTTGGGTAAGTGTAAGGATTAGGGTTAGGGTTAGGATTAAGTTAAGTGTTAGGGTTAGGGTTAGGGTTAGGTTTAGGGTAAGGGTTACGGTTAGGTTAAGGGTAAGGGGTAATGTTTAGGGTTAGGATTAGTGTTAGGGTTAGGGTAAGGGTAAGGGTTAGGGTTACGGTTAGGGTTAGGTTTAGGGTTAGGGTAAGATTAAGTGGTATGTTAGGGTTAGGGTAAGGGTTAGGGTTAGGGTTAGGGTTAGGGTAGGGGTTAGGGTAAGGGTAAGTGTTAGGGTTAGGGTTAGGATAAGGGTAAGGGTAAGGGTTACTGTTCGGGTTAAGGTTAGGGGTTCGGGTTAGGGTTAGGTTTAGGGTTAGAATTAGGGTAAGGGTAAGGGTTAGGGTTAGGGTTAGGGTTAGGGTTAGTGTTAGGTTTCGGGTTAGGGTTAGGGTAAGGGCAAGGGTTAGGATTAGTGTTAAGGTTAAGGTTAGGGTTAGGGTTAGGATTAGGGTTAGGTTTAGGGTAAGGGTTAGGGTTCGGGTTAGGGTTAGGTTTAGGGTAAGGGTTACGGGTAGGGTTATGGTTAGGGTTAGGTTTAGGGTAAGGGTTAGGGTTAGGGTTAGGGTAAGGGTAATGGTTAGGGTTAATTTTAGGATTAAGGTTAGGTTAAGGGTTAAGGTTAGGGGTTAGGGTTAGGTTTAGGGTAGGGGATAGGGTTAGGGTTAGTGTAAGGGTTAGGGTTAGGATTAGGTTTAGGGTAAGTGTTAAGGTTAGGGTTCGGTTTAGGTTTAGGGTTAGGGTTAGGGTTAGGATAAGGGTTAGGTTTAGGGTTAGGGTAAGGGTAAGGGTAAGGGTTAGGGTGGGGTTAGGATTAGGGTTATGGTTAGGGTTAGGGTTAGGGTAAGGTTAGGGTAAGGTTTAGGGTTAGGGTTTGGGTTAGGGTTAGGGTTAGGGTTAGGTTTAGGGTTACGGTTAGGTTTAGGTTTAGGGTTAGGTTTAGGGTTATTTTTAGGGTTACGTTTAGGGTTACGGTTAGGGTAAGGGTTAGGGTTGGGGTAAGGGTATGTGTTAGGGTTAGGGTTAGGGTTAGGGTTAGGTTTAGGGTAAGGGTTAGGATTAGGTTTGGGGTAAGGGTAAGGTTTAGGGTTAGGATTAGGGTTAGGGATAGGGTAAGGGTAAGGGTTACGGTTAGGGTTAGGGTTAGGTTTAGGGTTATTGTAAGGGTAAGGTTTAGGGTTAGGGTAAGGGTTAGGGTTAGGGTTAGGGTTAGGGTAGGGGTTAGGGTAAGGGTAAGTGTTAGGGTTAGGGTTAGGGTTAGGGTTAGGATAAGGGTAAGGGTTAGGGTTAGTGTTAGGGTTAGGGTTAGGTGTTAGGGGTAGGATTAGGTTTAGGGTTAGAGTTAGGGTAACGGTAAGTGTTAAGGTTAGGGGTAGGGTTAGTGTTAGGTTTCGGGTTAGGGTTAGGGTAAGGGTTAGGATTAGGGTTAGGGTTAATGTTAGGGTAAGTGTTACGGTTAGGGTTAGGTTTAGGGTAAGGGTTAGGGTTAGGGTTAGGGTAAGGTTAATGCTTAGGGTTAAGTTTAGGATTAAGGTTATGTTAAGGGTTAAGGTTTGGGGTTATGGTTAGGTTAAGGGTAAGGGTTAAGGTTAGGGTTAGTGTAATGTTTAGGGTTAGGGTGAGGTTTAGGGTAAGTGTTAAGGTTAGGTTTCGTTTTCGGGTTATTGTTAGGGTTAGGGTTAGGGTAAGGGTTATGGTTAGGGTTAGGATAAGGATATGGGTTAGGGTTGGGTTACGGTTAGGGTTAAGGTTAGGGTTAGGTTTTAGGGTAAGGATTAGAGTAAGATTTAGGGTTAGGATTTGGGTTAGGGTTAGGGTTAGGTTTAGGGTTACGGTTAGGTTTAGGTTTAGGGTTATGGTTAGGGTTAGGTTTAGGGTTAGGTTTAGGGTTACAGTTAGGGTCAGGTTTAGGGTTAGGGCAAGGGTATGTGTTAGGGTTAGGGTTAGGGTTAGGGTTAGGGTTAGGGTAAGGTTTAGGGTTAGGGTTAGAGTAAATTTTAGGGTTAGGGTTACGGTTAGAGTTAGAGTTAGTTTTAGGGTTAGGGTAAGGGTAAGGGTAAGGGTTAGGGTTAGGTTAGGGTTAGGGTTAGGGTTAGTGTTAGTGTAAGGTTTAGGGTTAGGGTTACGGTTAGAGTTAGGGGTTAGGGTTAGGGTTAGGTTTAGGGTTAGGATTAGGGTAAGGATAAATGTTAGGGTTATTGATAGGGTTAGGGTTCAGGTTAGGTTTAGTGTTAGGGTTACGGTAAGGTAAGAGTTAGGGTTGGGTTAGGGTTAGTGTTAAGGTTAGGGTTCGGTTTAGGTTAAGGGTAAGGGATAGGGTTAGGTTTAAGTTTAGTGTTAGGGTAATGGTTAGTGTAAGGGTTAGTGTTAGGGTTAGGGTAAGGGTAAGGGTAAGGGTTAGAGTTAAGTTTAGGGTTAGGGTTAGGGTTAGGGTGAGGGTAAGGGTAAGTGTTACGGTTAGGTTTAAGTTTAGAGTTAGGGTAAGGGTTAGGGTTAGGGTTATGCTTAGGGTAAGGATAAGGGTCAGGGTTAAGATTAGGGTAAGTTTTAGGGTAGGGTTAATGTTAGGGTTAGGGTGATGGTAAGTGTAAGGGTTAGGGTTAGGTTTAGGGTTAGGGTTAGGGTAAGCGGAAGGGTTAGGGTTATGGTTAGATTTAGGTTTAGGGTTAGGGTTAGGGTAAGGGTTAGGGTTAAGGTTAGGATTAGGGTTAGGGTTAGGGATAGGGTTAGGGTTAAGGTAAGGGTAAGGGTTAGGGTTAGGATTAGGGTTAGGTTTAGGGTAAGGGTTAGGGTTAGGTTTAAGGTTAGGGTTAGGGTAAGGTTAAGGGTTAGCGTTAGGGTTAGGGTTAGGTTTAGGGTTTGGGTTAATGTTAAGTTTAGGGTTAGGGTAAGGATAAGGGTTAGGGTTAGGGTTAGGGTAAGAGTTAGGGTTAGGGTTAGTGTTAAGATTAGAGTTAGGTTTAGGGTTACGGTAATGGTTAGGGTTAGGGTTAGGGTAAGGGTATGTGTTAGGGTTAGGGTTAGGGTTAGCGTTTGGGTAATGGTAAGGGTTAGGGTTAGTGTTATGATTAAGGTGAGGGTTAGGGTTAGGGTTAGGATTAGGGTTAGGTTTAGGGTAAGGTTAGGGTTATGTTTATTGTAAGGGTAAGGTTTAGGGTTAGGATTAGTGTTAGGGTTAGGGTAAGGGTAAGGGTTAGGGTTAGGGTTAGGGTTAGGTTTAGGGTTAGGGTAAGGGTAAGGGTTAGGGTTAGGGTTAGGGTAAGGGTTAGGGTTAGGGTTAGGGTTAGGGTAAGGGTTAGGGTAAGGGTAAGTGTTAGGGTTAGGGTTAGGGTTAGGATAAGGTAAGGGTTTGGGTAAGGGTTAGGTTTAGGGTTAGAGGTTAGGGTAAGGATTAGGTTTAGGGTTATAGTTAGGGTAAGGGTAAGGGTTAGGGTTACGGGTAGAGTTAGTGTTAGGTTTCGGGTTAGGGTTAGGGTAAGGGTTAGGATTAGGGTTAGGGTTAATAGTAGGGTAAGTGTTAGGGTTAGGGTTAGGTTTAGGGTAAGGGTTAGGGTTAGGGTTAGGGTAACGGTAATGCTTAGGGTTAAGTTTAGGATTAAGGTTAGGTTAAGGGTTAAGGTTAGTGGTTAGGGTTAGGTTTAGGGTAAGGGTTTAGGTTAGGGTTAGTGTAATGGTTAGGGTTAGGGTGAGGTTTAGGTTAAGTGTTAAAGTTAGGGTTCGTTTTCAGGTTATTGTTAGGGTTAGGGATAGGGTAAGGTTTATGGTTAGGGTTAGGGTAAGGACAAGGGTTAGGGTTGGGTTAGGGTTAGGATTAAGGTTAGTGTTAGGTTTTAGGGTAAGGATTAGGGTAAGGTTTAGGGTTAGGGTTTGGGTTAGGGTTAGGGTTAGGTTTAATGTTAGGTTTAGGGCTATGGTTAGGTTTAGGTTTAGGGTTAGGGTTAGGGTTAGGTGTAGGGTTAGGTTTACGGTTACGGTTAGGGTCAGGTTTAGGGTTAGGGTAAGGGTATGTGTTAGGGTTAGGGTTAGGGTTAGGGATAGGGTAAGGGTAAGGATAGGGTTAGGATTAGGGTTAGGGTAAGGGTTAGGGTTAGGGTTAGGGTTAGGTTTAGGGTTAGTGTTAGGGTAAGGGTAAAGTTTCTGGTTAAGGTTAGGGTTAGGGTTAAGGTTATGGTTAAGGTTAGGTTTAGGGTTGGGGTAAGCTTTAGGGTTAGGGTTAGAGTAAGTTTTAGGGTTAGGGTTAGGGTTAGATTTAGAGTTAGGTTTAGGTTTAGGGGAAGGGTAAGGGTTAGGGTTAGGTTAGGGTTAGGGTTAGGGTTAGTGTTAGGGTAAGGGTTAGGGTTAGGGTTAGTGTTACGTTTAGAGTTAGGGGATAGGGTTAGGTTTAGGTTTAAGGTTAGGATTAGGGTAAGGATAAATGTTAGGGTTATTGATAGGGTTAGGGTTCAGGTTAGGTTTAGTGTTAGGGTTACGGTAAGGGTAAGAGTTAGGGTTGGTTTAGGGTTAGTGTTAAGGTTAGGGTTCGGTTTAGGTTAAGGGTAAGGGATAGGGTTAGGTTTAAGTTTAGGGTTAGGGTAACGGTTAGGGTAAGGTTTAGGGTTAGGGTTAGGGTAAGGGTAAGGGTTAGGGTTAAGGTTAGGGTTAGGGTTAGGGTTAGGGTTAGGGTTAGGGTGAGGTTAAGGGTAAGGGATACGGTTAGGTTTAAGTTTAGAGTTAGGGTAAGGGTTAGGGTTAGGGTTATGGTTAGGGTAAAGATAAGGGTTAGGGTTAAGATTAGGGTAAGGTTTATGGTTAGGGTTAATGTTAGGGTTAGGGTGATGATAAGTGTAAGGGTTAGGGTTAGGTTTAGGGTTAGGGTTATGGTAAGGGTAAGGGTTAGGGTTAGGGTTAGGGTTAGGTTTAGGGTTAGGGATAGGGTTAGGTTTAGGGTAAGGGTAAGGGTTAGGGTTAATATTAGGGTTAGGGTTAGGTTTAGGGTTAGGGTTAGGGTTAGGGTAATTGTAAGAATTAGGGTTAGGATTAGGGTTAGATTTAGGGTACGGTTTAGGGTTAGGGTTAGGGTTAGAGTTAGGGTGAAGTTTAAGTTTAGGGTTAAGGTAAGGGTAAAGGTTAGGGTTAGGGTTATTGTTAGGGTGAAGGTTATGGTTAAGGTTAGGGTTAGGGTTAGGGTAAGGGTTAGGTTAAGAGTTAGGGTTAGGGTTAGGGTTAGGGTTAGAGTTAGGGTTAGAATAGGGGTTAGGGTTAGGGTTAGGGTTAGGGTTAGGGTAAGGTTTATGGTTAGGGTTACGGTTAGGGTTAGGTTTAGGGTTACAGTTAGGGTTAGGGGTTAGGGTTAGGGTTAGGGTTAGGGACAGGGTTAGGGTTCGGGTTAGGTTTAGGGTTAGGGTTAGTGTAAGGCCAAGATTTAGTGTTGGGTTAGGTTTAGCGTTAAGGTTAGTGTTAGGATTAGGGTTAGGTTTAGGTTTAGGGTTAGGGTTAGGGTTTGGGTAAGGGTTAGGGTGTGGGTTAGGGTAAGGTTAAGGGTTAGGGTTAAGGTTAGGTTTAGGGTTAGGGTTTGGGATAGGGTTAGGTTTAGGGTTACTCTTAGGGTTAGGTTTAGGGTTAGGGTTAGGGTTATGTTTAGGGTAAGGATAAGGGTTAGGGTTAAGGTTAGGGTTAGGTTTAGTGTCAGGGTTAGGGTTAATGTTTGTGTTAGGGTGAGGGTAAGTGTAAGGGATAGGTTTAGGTATAGGGTGAGGGTTAGGGTAAGGGTAAGAGTTAGGGTTAGTGATAGGTTTAGGGTTCGGGTTAGGTTTAGGGTTAGGGATAGGGTTAATGTTAGGGTTAGGGTGATGTTAAGTGTAAGGGTTAGGCTTAGGTTTAGGGTTAGGGTTAGGG
Organism: Megascapheus bottae; assembly: GCA_024803745.1. NCBI lineage: Eukaryota > Metazoa > Chordata > Mammalia > Rodentia > Geomyidae > Megascapheus > Megascapheus bottae. The sequence goes on from JANJXV010000048.1 coordinate 5,999,413, forward strand.
TAAGTGTAAGGGTTAGGGTTAGGGTTAGGGTTAGGTTTAGGGTTAGGGTTAGGGTTAGGCTAAGGGTAAGGGTTAGGGTTAAGGTTAGGTTTAGGGTTAGGGTTAGGTTTAGGGATAGGGTTAGGGTTAGGGTAAGGCTAAGGGTTAGGGTTAGGGTTAGGGTTAGGGCAAGGGTTAGGGTTAAGTTTAGGGTTAGAGTTAGGGTACGGGTAAGGGATAGGGTTAGGGTTAGGTTTAGGGTTGGGGTTAAGGTTAGGTTTAGGGTTAGAGTAAGGGTAAGGGTTAGGTTTAGGTTTAGGATAAGGGTTATGTTTAGGGTTAGTGTTAGGTTTAGGGTTAAGGTAAGGGTTAGGGTTAGGGTAAGGGTAAGGGTATGTGTTAGGGTTAGGGTTAGGGTTATGGTTACGGTTAGCGTTTGGGTAAGTGTAAGGATTAGGGTTAGGGTTAGGATTAAGTTAAGTGTTAGGGTTAGGGTTAGGGTTAGGTTTAGGGTAAGGGTTACGGTTAGGTTAAGGGTAAGGGGTAATGTTTAGGGTTAGGATTAGTGTTAGGGTTAGGGTAAGGGTAAGGGTTAGGGTTACGGTTAGGGTTAGGTTTAGGGTTAGGGTAAGGTTAAGTGGTATGTTAGGGTTAGGGTAAGGGTTAGGGTTAGGGTTAGGGTTAGGGTAGGGGTTAGGGTAAGGGTAAGTGTTAGGGTTAGGGTTAGGATAAGGGTAAGGGTAAGGGTTACTGTTCGGGTTAAGGTTAGGGGTTCGGGTTAGGGTTAGGTTTAGGGTTAGAGTTAGGGTAAGGGTAAGGGTTAGAGTTAGGGTTAGGGTTAGGGTTAGTGTTAGGTTTCGGGTTAGGGTTAGGGTAAGGGCAAGGGTTAGGATTAGTGTTAAGGTTAAGGTTAGGGTTAGGGTTAGGATTAGGGTTAGGTTTAGGGTAAGGGTTAGGGTTCGGGTTAGGGTTAGGTTTAGGGTAAGGGTTACGGTTAGGGTTATGTTTAGGGTTAGGTTTAGGGTAAGGGTTAGGGTTAGGGTTAGGGTTAGGGTAATGGTTAGGGTTAATTTTAGGATTAAGGTTAGGTTAAGGGTTAAGGTTAGGGGTTAGGGTTAGGTTTAGGGTAGGGGATAGGGTTAGGGTTAGTGTAAGGGTTAGGGTTAGGATTAGGTTTAGGGTAAGTGTTAAGGTTAGGGTTCGGTTTAGGTTTAGGGTTAGGGTTAGGGTTAGGGTAAGGGTTAGGTTTAGGGTTAGGGTAAGGGTAAGGGTTAGGGTGGGGTTAGGATTAGGGATATGGTTAGGGTTAGGGTTAGGGTAAGGTTAGGGTAAGGTTTAGGGTTAGGGTTTGGGTTAGGGTTAGGGTTAGGGTTAGGTTTAGGGTTACGGTTAGGTTTAGGGCTAGGGTTAGGGTTACGTTTAGGGTTACGTTTAGGGTTACGGTTAGGGTAAGGGTTAGGGTTGGGGTAAGGGTATGTGTTAGGGTTAGGGTTAGGGTTAGGGTTAGGTTTAGGGTAAGGGATAGGGTTAGGATTAGGTTTAGGGTAAGTGTTAGGGTTAGGGTTAGGGTTTGGTTTAGGGTTAGTTTTAGGGTAAGGGTAAAGTTTCGGGTTAAGTTTAGGGTTAGGGTTAAGGTTATGGTTAAGGTTAGGGTTAAGGTTAGGGTAAGGGTTAGGGTTAGGGTTAGAGTAAGTTTTAGGATTAGGGTTAGGGTTAGAGTTAGAGTTAGGTTTAGGGTTAGTGTAAGGGTAAGGGTTAGGGTTAAGTTTAGGGTTAGGTTTAGGTTAGGGTTAGTGTTAGGGTTAGGGTAAGGATTAGGGTTAGGGTTAGTGTTATGGTTAGAGTAAGGGTTAGGGTTAGGGTTAGGTTTAGGTTTAGGGTTAGTGTTAGGCTAAGTGTAAAGTTTCGGGTTAAGGTTAGGGTTAGGGTTAAGGTTATGGTTAAGGTTAGGGGTAGGGTTAGGGTAGGGGTTAGGGTTAGAGTAAGGTTTAAGATTAGGGTTAGGGTTACAGTTAGAGTTAGGTTTAGGGTTAGGGTAAGGGTAAGGGTTAGGGTTAAGTTTAGGGTTAGGGTTAGGTTAGGGTTAGGGTAAGGATTAGGGTTAGGGTTAGTGTTAGGGTAAGGGTTAGGGTTAGGTTTAGGGTTACGGTTAGGGTTAGGGCTTAGGGTTAGGGTCAGGTTTAGGGTTACGATTAGGGTAAGGATAAATGTTAGGGTTATTGATAGGGTTAGGGTTCAGGTTAGGGTTAGATTTAGGGTTAGGGTAAGGGTAAGAGGAGGGTTGGTTTAGGGTTAGTGTTAAGGTTAGGGTTCGGTTTAGGTTAAGGGTAAGGGATAGGGTTAAGTTTAAGGTTAGGGTTAGGGTAATGGTTAGGGTAAGGGTTAGGGTTAGGGGTAGGGGAAGGGTAAGGGTTAGGGTTAAGGTTAGGGTTAGGGTTAGTGTTAGGGTGAGGTTAAGGGTAAGGGATACGGTTAGGTTAAGGGTTAGGGTTAGGGTAAGGGTTACGGTTAGGGTTATGGTTAGGGTAAAGATAAGGGTTAGGGTTAATGTTAGGGTAAGGTTTAGGGTTAGGGTTAGGGTTAATGTTAGGGTTAGTGTGATGGTAAGTGTAAGGGTTAGGGTTAGGTTTAGGGTTAGGGTTAGGGTAGGCTTAAGGGTAAGGGTTAGGGTTAGGATTAGGTTTAGGGTTAGGGTTAGGGTTAGTGTTAGGGTAAGGGTAAGGGTTAGGGTTAAGGTTAGGGTTAGGGTTAGGTTTACGGTTAGGGTTAGGGTTAGGGTAATTGTAAGAATTAAGGTTAGGATTAGGGTTAGATTTAGGGTAAGGTTTAGGGTTAGGGTTAGGGTTAGAGTTAGGGTGAAGTTTAAGTTTAGGGTTAGGGTAAGGGTAAAGGTTAGGGTTAGGGTTATTGTTAGGGTGAAGGTTATGGTTAAGGTTAGGGTTAGGGTTATGGTAAGGGTTAGGTTAAGAGTTAGGGTTAGGGTTAGGGTTAGGGTTAGAGTTAGGGTTAGGGTAGGGGTTAGGGTTAGGGTTAGGGTTAGGGTTAGGGTAAGGTTTATGGTTAGGGTTACGGTTAGGGTTAGGTTTAGGGTTACGGTTAGGGTTAGGGGTTAGGGTTAGGGTTAGTGTTACGGACAGGGTTAGGGTTCGGGTTAGGGTTCGGGTTAGGTTTAGGGTTAGGGTTAGTGTAAAGCCAAGATTTAGGGTTGGGTTAGGTTTAGCATTAAGGTTAGTGTTAGGATTAGGGTTAGGTTTAGGTTTAGGGTTAGGGTTAGGGTTAGGGTTTGGGTAAGGGTTAGGGTGTGGGTTAGGGTAAGGTTAAGGTTTAGGGTTAAGGTTAGGTTTAGGGTTAGGGTTTGGGATAGGGTTAGGTTTAGGGTTAGGTTTAGGGTTACGCTTAGGGTTAGGGTTAGGTTTAGGGTTAGGGTAAGGGTAAGGGTTAGGGTTATGGTTAGGGTCAGGGTTAGCGTTAGGGTTAGAGTCAGGGTAGGGGTTAGGGTAAGGGTAAGTGTTAGGGTTAGGGTTAGGGTTAGGATAAGGGTAAGGTTTAGGGTTAGGGTTAGGGTTAGGGTTAGGGGTTAGGCTTATGGTTAGGGTTAGCATTAAGGTTAGGGTTAGGGTGAGGGTAAGGGTAAGGGTTAGGGTTACGTTTAGGGTTAGGGTAAGGGTAAGGTTTAGGCTTAGGGTTAGGATTACGTTTATGGTTAGGGTTAGGGTTATGGTTAGGGTAAGTGTAAGGGTTAGGGTTAGGGTTAGGGTTAGGTTTAGGTAAGGGTAAGGGTTAGGGTTAGGGTTATTTTAAGGTTAGTGTTAGGTTTAGGGTTAGGGTTAGGGTAAGGGCAAGGGTTAGGGTTAGGGTTAGGTTTAAGGTTAGGGTTAGGTTTAGGGTTAGGGTTAGGGTAAGGGTACATGTTAGGTTTAGGGTTATGGTAAGAGTTAAGTTTATAGTTAGGGTTAGGGTTAGGGTTGTGGTGAGAGTTGGCGGTAGGTTTATGGTAAGGATTAGCGTTAGTGTTAGTGTTAGGGTTAGAGTTAGGTTTAGGGTTAGGGTAAGGGTTAGGGTTAGGTTTAGGGTAAGGGTATGTGTTAGGGTTAGGGTTAGGGTTATGGTTAGCGTTTGGGTAAGGGTCAGGGTTAGGGTTAGGGTTAAGGTAAGGGTTAGGGTTAGGGTTAGGGTTAGGTTCAGGGTAAGGGTTAGGTTTAGGTTTAGGTTTAGGGTAAGGGTAAGGGTTAGGGTTAGGATTAGGTTTAGGTTTAGGTTTAGGGTTAGGGTTAGGGTTAATGTTAGGTTTAGGGTGAGGGTAATTGTAAGGGTTAGGTTTAGGTTTAGGGTTAGGGTTAGAATAAGTGAAAGTGTTAGGGTTAGGGTTGGGGTTAGGGTTAGGGTTAGGGTTAGGGTTAGGGTAAAAGTAAGGCTTAGGGTTAAGGATAGTGTTAGGGTTAGGTTTAGCGTTAGGGTTAGTTTAGGGTAAGGGTAAAGGTAAGGGTTAGGTTTAGGATTAGGGTTAGGGTTATGGTAAGGGTTAGGGTTAGAATTAGGGTTATGTTTAGGGTTAGGGTTAGGGTAAGGGTAGGGTTTAGCATTAGGGTTAGGGTTAGGTTTAGGGTTGGGGTTAAGGTTAGGATTAGGGTTAGGGTAAGGGTAACGGTTAGGGTTAGGGTTAGGGTAAGGGTTAGGGTTAGGTTTAGTGTTAGGGTTAGGGTTAGGTTTAGGTTTACGGTAAGGGTTAGGTTTAGGTTTAGGGTAAGGGTATGTGTTAAGGTTAGGGTTAGGGTTAGGGTTAGCGTTTGGGTAAGGGTAAGGATTAGGTTTTGGGTTAGGGTTAAGGCAAGGGTTATGGTTAGGGTTAGGGTTAGGGTAAGGGTTAGGGTTAGGGTTAGGGTAAGGGTAATGGTTAGGATTAATTTTAGGATTAAGGTTAGGTTAACGGTTAAGGTTAGGGGTTAGGATTAGGTTTAGGGTAGGGGATAGGGTTAGGGTTAGTGTAAGGGTTAGGGTTAGGATTAGGTTTAGGGTAAGTGTTAAGGTTAGGGTTCGGTTTAGGTTTAGGGTTAGGGTTAGGGTTAGGGTAAGGGTTAAGTTTAGGGTTAGGGTAAGGGTAAGGGTAAGGGTTAGGATGGGGTTAGGATTAGGGTTATGGTTAGGATTAGGGTTAGGGTAAGGTTAGGGTAAGGTTTAGGGTTAGGGTTTGGGTTAGGGTTAGGGTTAGGGTTAGGGTTAGGTTTAGGGTTACGGTTAGGTTTAGGTTTAGTGTTAGGGTTAGGGTTATGTTTAGGGTTACGTTTAGGGTTACGGTTAGGGTAAGGGTTAGGGTTGGGGTAAGGGTATGTGTTAGGGTTAGGGTTAGGGTTAGGTTTAGGGTAAGGGTTAGGATTAGGTTTGGGGTAAGGGTAAGGTTTAGGGTTAGGATTAGGGTTAGGGATAGGGTAAGGGTAAGGGTTACGGTTAGGGTTAGGGTTAGGTTTAGGGTTATTGTAAGGGTAAGGTTTAGGGTTAGGGTAAGGGTTAGGGTTAGGGTTAGGGTTAGGGTAGGGGTTAGGGTAAGGGTAAGTGTTAGGGTTAGGGTTAGGGTTAGGATAAGGGTAAGGGTTTGGGTTAGTGTTAGGGTTAGGGTTAGGTGTTAGGGGTAGGATTAGGTTTAGGGTTAGAGTTAGGGTAACGGTAAGTGTTAAGGTTAGGGGTAGGGTTAGTGTTAGGTTTCGGGTTAGGGTTAGGGTAAGGGTTAGGATTAGGGTTAGGGTTAATGTTAGGGTAAGTGTTACGGTTAGGGTTAGGTTTAGGGTAAGGGTTAGGGTTAGGGTTAGGGTAAGGTTAATGCTTAGGGTTAAGTTTAGGATTAAGGTTATGTTAAGGGTTAAGGTTTGGGGTTATGATTAGGTTAAGGGTAAGGGTTAAGGTTAGGGTTAGTGTAATGGTTAGGGTTAGGGTGAGGTTTAGGGTAAGTGTTAAGGTTAGGTTTCGTTTTCGGGTTATTGTTAGGGTTAGGGTTAGTGTAAGGGTTATGGTTAGGGTTAGGATAAGGATATGGGTTAGGGTTGGGTTACGGTTAGGGTTAAGGTTAGGGTTAGGTTTTAGGGTAAGGATTAGAGTAAGATTTAGGGTTAGGATTTGGGTTAGGGTTAGGGTTAGGTTTAGGGTTATGGTTAGGTTTAGGTTTAGGGTTATGGTTAGGGTTAGGTTTAGGGTTAGGTTTAGGGTTACAGTTAGGGTCAGGTTTAGGGTTAGGGTAAGGGTATGTGTTAGGGTTAGGGTTAGGGTTAGGGTTAGGGTTAGGGTAAGGTTTAGGGTTAGGGTTAGAGTAAATTTTAGGGTTAGGGTTACGGTTAGAGTTAGAGTTAGTTTTAGGGTTAGGGTAAGGGTAAGGGTTAGGGTTAGGTTAGGGTTAGGGTTAGGGTTAGTGTTAGTGTAAGGTTTAGGGTTAGGGTTACGGTTAGAGTTAGGGGTTAGGGTTAGGGTTAGGTTTAGGGTTAGGATTAGGGTAAGGATAAATGTTAGGGTTATTGATAGGGTTAGGGTTCAGGTTAGGTTTAGTGTTAGGGTTACGGTAAGGTAAGAGTTAGGGTTGGGTTAGGGTTAGTGTTAAGGTTAGGGTTCGGTTTAGGTTAAGGGTAAGGGATAGGGTTAGGTTTAAGTTTAGTGTTAGGGTAATGGTTAGTGTAAGGGTTAGTGTTAGGGTTAGGGTAAGGGTAAGGGTAAGGGTTAGAGTTAAGTTTAGGGTTAGGGTTAGGGTTAGGGTGAGGGTAAGGGTAAGTGTTACGGTTAGGTTTAAGTTTAGAGTTAGGGTAAGGGTTAGGGTTAGGGTTATGCTTAGGGTAAGGATAAGGGTCAGGGTTAAGATTAGGGTAAGTTTTAGGGTAGGGTTAATGTTAGGGTTAGGGTGATGGTAAGTGTAAGGGTTAGGGTTAGGTTTAGGGTTAGGGTTAGGGTAAGCGGAAGGATTAGGGTTATGGTTAGATTTAGGTTTAGGGTTAGGTTTAGGGTAAGGGTTAGGGTTAAGGTTAGGATTAGGGTTAGGGTTAGGGATAGGGTTAGGGTTAGGGTAAGGGTAAGGGTTAGGGTTAGGATTAGGGTTAGGTTTAGGGTAAGGGTTAGGGTTAGGTTTAAGGTTAGGGTTAGGGTAAGGTTAAGGGTTAGCGTTAGGGTTAGGGTTAGGTTTAGGGTTTGGGTTAATGTTAAGTTTAGGGTTAGGGTAAGGATAAGGGTTAGGGTTAGGGTTAGGGTAAGAGTTAGGGTTAGGGTTAGTGTTAAGATTAGAGTTAGGTTTAGGGTTACGGTAATGGTTAGGGTTAGGGTTAGGGTAAGGGTATGTGTTAGGGTTAGGGTTAGGGTTAGCGTTTGGGTAATGGTAAGGGTTAGGGTTAGTGTTATGATTAAGGTGAGGGTTAGGGTTAGGGTTAGGGTTAGGTTTAGGGTAAGGTTAGGGTTATGTTTATTGTAAGGGTAAGGTTTAGGGTTAGGATTAGTGTTAGGGTTAGGGTAAGGGTAAGGGTTAGGGTTAGGGTTAGGGTTAGGTTTAGGGTTAGGGTAAGGGTAAGGGTTAGGGTTAGGGTTAGGGTAAGGGTTAGGGTTAGGGTTAGGGTTAGGGTAAGGGTTAGGGTAAGGGTAAGTGTTAGGGTTAGGGTTAGGGTTAGGATAAGGTAAGGGTTTGGGTAAGGGTTAGGTTTAGGGTTAGAGGTTAGGGTAAGGATTAGGTTTAGGGTTATAGTTAGGGTAAGGGTAAGGGTTAGGGTTACGGGTAGAGTTAGTGTTAGGTTTTGGGTTAGGGTTAGGGTAAGGGTTAGGATTAGGGTTAGGGTTAATAGTAGGGTAAGTGTTAGGGTTAGGGTTAGGTTTAGGGTAAGGGTTAGGGTTAGGGTTAGGGTAACGGTAATGCTTAGGGTTAATTTTAGGATTAAGGTTAGGTTAAGGGTTAAGGTTAGTGGTTAGAGTTAGGTTTAGGGTAAGGGTTTAGGTTAGGGTTAGTGTAATGGTTAGGGTTAGGGTGAGGTTTAGGGTAAGTGTTAAAGTTAGGGTTCGTTTTCAGGTTAGTGTTAGGGTTAGGGATAGGGTAAGGTTTATGGTTAGGGTTAGGGTAAGGACAAGGGTTAGGGTTGGGTTAGGGTTAGGATTAAGGTTAGTGTTAGGTTTTAGGGTAAGGATTAGGGTAAGGTTTAGGGTTAGGGTTTGGGTTAGGGTTAGGGTTAGGTTTAATGTTAGGTTTAGGGTTATAGTTAGGTTTAGGTTTAGGGTTAGGGTTAGGGTTAGGGTTAGGTGTAGGGTTAGGTTTACGGTTACGGTTAGGGTCAGGTTTAGGGTTAGGGTAAGGGTATGTGTTAGGGTTAGGGTTAGGGTTAGGGATAGGGTAAGGGTAAGGATAGGGTTAGGATTAGGGTTAGGGTAAGGGTTAGGGTTAGGGTTAGGGTTAGGTTTAGGGTTAGTGTTAGGGTAAGGGTAAAGTTTCTGGTTAAGGTTAGGGTTAGGGTTAAGGTTATGGTTAAGGTTAGGTTTAGGGTTGGGGTAAGCTTTAGGGTTAGGGTTAGAGTAAGTTTTAGGGTTAGGGTTAGGGTTAGAGTTAGAGTTAGGTTTAGGTTTAGGGGAAGGGGAAGGGTTAGGGTTAGGTTAGGGTTAGTGTTAGGGTTAGGGTTAGGGTGAGGGTTAGGGTTAGGGTTAGTGTTACGTTTAGAGTTAGGGGATAGGGTTAGGTTTAGGTTTAAGGTTAGGATTAGGGTAAGGATAAATGTTAGGGTTATTGATAGGGTTAGGGTTCAGGTTAGGTTTAGTGTTAGGGTTAGGGTAAGGGTAAGAGTTAGGGTTGGTTTAGGGTTAGTGTTAAGGTTAGGGTTCGGTTTAGGTTAAGGGTAAGGGATAGGGTTAAGTTTAAGTTTAGGGTTAGGGTAACGGTTAGGGTAAGGTTTAGGGTTAGGGTTAGGGTAAGGGTAAGGGTTAGGGTTAAGGTTAGGGTTAGGGTTAGGGTTAGGGTTAGGGTTAGGGTGAGGTTAAGGGTAAGGGATACGGTTAGGTTTAAGTTTAGAGTTAGGGTAAGGGTTAGGGTTAGGGTTATGCTTAGGGTAAAGATAAGGGTTAGGGTTAAGATTAGGGTAAGGTTTATGGTTAGGGTTAATGTTAGGGTTAGGGTGATGATAAGTGTAAGGGTTAGGGTTAGGTTTAGGGTTAGGGTTATGGTAAGGGTAAGGGTTAGGGTTAGGGTTAGGGTTAGGTTTAGGGTTAGGGATAGGGTTAGGTTTAGGGTAAGGGTAAGGGTTAGGGTTAAGATTAGGGTTAGGGTTAGGTTTAGGATTAGGGTTAGGGTTAGGGTAATTGTAAGAATTAGGGTTAGGATTAGGGTTAGATTTAGGGTACGGTTTAGGGTTAGGGTTAGGGTTAGAGTTAGGGTGAAGTTTAAGTTTAGGGTTAGGGTAAGGGTAAAGGTTAGGGTTAGGGTTATTGTTAGGGTGAAGGTTATGGTTAAGGTTAGGGTTAGGGTTAGGGTAAGGGTTAGGTTAAGAGTTAGGGTTAGGGTTAGGGTTAGGGTTAGAGTTAGGGTTAGAATAGGGGTTAGGGTTAGGGTTAGGGTTAGGGTAAGGTTTATGGTTAGGGTTACGGTTAGGGTTAGGTTTAGGGTTACAGTTAGGGTTAGGGGTTAGGGTTAGGGTTAGGGTTAGGGACAGGGTTAGGGTTCGGGTTAGGTTTAGGGTTAGGGTTAGTGTAAGGCCAAGATTTAGTGTTGGGTTAGGTTTAGCGTTAAGGTTAGTGTTAGGATTAGGGTTAGGTTTAGGTTTAGGGTTAGGGTTAGGGTTTGGGTAAGGGTTAGGGTGTGGGTTAAGGTAAGGTTAAGGGTTAGGGTTAAGGTTAGGTTTAGGGTTAGGGTTTGGGATAGGGTTAGGTTTAGGGTTACTCTTAGGGTTAGGTTTAGGGTTAGGGTTAGGGTTATGTTTAGGGTAAGGATAAGGGTTAGGGTTAAGGTTAGGGTTAGGTTTAGTGTCAGGGTTAGGGTTAATGTTTGTGTTAGGGTGAGGGTAAGTGTAAGGGATAGGTTTAGGTATAGGGTGAGGGTTATGGTAAGGGTAAGAGTTAGGGTTAGTGATAGGTTTAGGGTTCGGGTTAGGTTTAGGTTTAGGGATAGGGTTAATGTTAGGGTTAGGGTGATGTTAAGTGTAAGGGTTAGGCTTAGGTTTAGGGTTAGGGTTAGGGTAAGTGTAAGGGTTAGGGTTAGGGTTAGGGTTAGGTTTAGGGTTAGGGTTAGGGTTACGCTAAGGGTAAGGGTTAGGGTTAAGGTTAGGTTTAGGGTTAGGGTTAGGTTTAGGGATAGGGTTAGGGTTAGGGTAAGGCTAAGGATTAGGGTTAGGGTTAGGGCAAGGGTTAGGGTTAAGTTTAGGGTTAGAGTTAGGGTACGGGTAAGGGATAGGGTTAGGGTTAGGTTTAGGGTTGGGGTTAAGGTTAGGTTTAGGGTTAGAGTAAGGGTAAGGGTTAGGTTTAGGTTTAGGATAAGGGTTATGTTTAGGGTTAGTGTTAGGTTTAGGGTTAAGGTAAGGGTTAGGGTTAGGGTAAGGGTAAGGGTATGTGTTAGGGTTAGGGTTGGGGTTACGGTTACGGTTAGCGTTTGGGTAAGTGTAAGGATTAGGGTTAGGGTTAGGATTAAGTTAAGTGTTAGGGTTAGGGTTAGGTTTAGGGTAAGGGTTAGGGTTAGGGTTAGGTTTAGTTTAAGGGTTAGGGTTAGGTTAGGGTTAGGGTTAGGGTTAGGGTAAGGGTAAGGGTTAGGATGAGGGTTAGGGTTAGGGTTAGGGTAAGGGTTAGGGTTAGTGTTTAGGGTTAGTGTTAGGGTTAGGTTAAGGGTTATGGTTATGGTTAGGATTAGGATAAGGCTTAGGGTTAGGGTTAGGATTAGGGTAAGAGTTAGTGTAAGGGTAAGGTTTAGGGTTAGGGTTAGGATTACGGTTAGGGTTAGGGTTACTGTTAGGGTTAGGTTTAGGGTAAGGGTTGGGGTTACGGTTAGGGTTACCGTTACGGTTATGGTTAGGGTGAGGGTAAGGGTAAGGGTTAGGTTTAGGTTTAGGGTTCGAGTTAGGGTTAGGTATAGGGTTAGGTATAGGGTTAGGGAAATGATAAGGATAAGTGTTAGGGTTAGGGTTAGGGTTAGGATAAGGGTAAGGGTTATGGTAAGGGTAAGTGTTAGGGTTAGGGTTAAGGTTAGGTTTAGGTTTAGGTTTAGGGTTAGGTTTAGGGTTAGGGTTAGGGTAAGGGTATGGGATAGGGTTAGGGTTAAGGTTAGGGTTAGGGTGAGGGTAAGGGTTAGGGTTAGGTTTAGGGTTAGGGTTAGGGTTAGGTTTAGGGTAGGGTTAGGATAAGGGTTAGGTTTAGTGTTAGGGTCAGGGTAAAATTTGAGTTTAGGGTTAGGGTTAGGGTAAGGGTTAGGGTTAGGGTAAGGGTTAGGGTTAGGGTTAGGTTTAGGGTAAGGGTAAGGGTTTGGGTTAGGGTTAGGATAAGAGTAAGGGTTATGGTAAGGGTAAGTGTTAGGGTTAGGGTTAAGGATAGGTTTAGGTTTAGGTTTAGGTTTAGGTTTAGGGTTAGGGTAAGGGTATGGGTTAGGGTTAGGGTTAAGGTTAGGGTTAGGGTGAGGGTAAGGGTTATGGTTAGTGTTAGGGTTAGGGTAAGTGCTAGGGTTAGGGTTAGGTTTAGGGTTAGGGTTAGGGTAAGGGTAAGGGTTAGTTTTAGGTTAAGGGTTAGGGTAAATTTGAGTTTAGGGTTAGGGATAGGGTTAGGGTAAGGGTTAGGATTAGGGTAAGGGTTAGGGTTAGGGTTAGGGTTAGGTTTAGGGTAAGGGTAAGGGTTTGGGTTAGGGATAGTGTTAAGGTTAATGTTGAGGTTAGGGTTAGAGTAAGGGTTAGGATTAGGGTTAGGGTAAGAGCAAGGGTTAGGGTTATGGTTAGGGTTAGAGTTAGAGTTAGGATTAGGGTAAGGATAAGGTTTAGGGTTAGGGTTAGGTTTAGGTTTAGGGTAAGGGTTAGGGTTGGTGGTTAGGGTTAGTGTTAGGGTTAGATTAAGGGTTAGATTTGGATTAGGGTTAGGATATGGGTTAGGGTTAGGGTTAGGATTAGTGTTATGGTTAGAGTTAGGTTTAGGGTTACGGTTAGGGTTAGGGTTACTGTTTGGGTTAGCGTTAGGGTTAGGGTTAGGTTTAGGGTAAGATTAAGGGTTAGGGTAAGGGTTAGGGTTAGAATTTGTGTTAGGTTTAGGGTAAGGGTAAGGTTTAGGGTTAGGGTTAGGGTTAGGGTAAGGTTAAGGGTTAGGGTTAGGGTTCGGGATAAGTTTAGGTTTAGGGTTAGGGTACTGGTAAGGGTTAGGGTTAGGGTTAGGGGTAGGGTTAGGGTAAGTTTAGGGTTACCGTTAGGATTAGGGTAGGTGATAGGGTAAGGGTAAGTGTTAGGGTTAGGGTTAGGGTTAGGTTTAGGTTTAGGGTTAGGGTTAGGGTAAGGGTAAGGTGTAGATTTAGGGTAAGGGTTAGGTTTAGGGTTGGGGTTAAGTTTAGGTTTAGGGTTAGGGTAAGGGTAAAGGTTAGGGTTAGGGTTAGGGTTAGAGTTAGGGTTACTGTTAGGGTTAGGGTTAGGGTAAGGATATGTGTTTGGGTTAGGGTTAGGGTTAGGGTTAGGGTTAGCGTTAGGGTAAGGTTAAGTGTTAGGTTTAGAGTTAGTTTTAGGTTTAGGGTTAGGTTTAGGTTTAGGGTTAGGGTTAGGGTTAGGGTTAGGGTTAGGTTTAGGGTAAGGGTTAGGGTTGGTGGTTAGGTTAGTGTTAGGGTTAGGTTCAGGGTTAGATTTTGATTAGGGTTAGGATACGGGTTAGGGTCAGGGGTAGGATTAGGGTTATGGTTAGGGTAAGGGTTACGGTTAGGGTTAGGGTTACGGTTAGGGTTAGGGTTACTGTTTGGGTTAGCGTTAGGGTTAGGGTTAGAGTTAGGTTTAGGGTTAGGGTAAGGGTAAGGGTAAGGGTTGGGGTTAAGGTTAGGATTAGGGTTAGGTTTAGGGTTAGCGTTAGGATAAGTGTAAGAGTTAGGGTTAGGGTTATGGTTACGTTTAGGGTAAGGGTAAGGGTAAGGGTTAGGTTTAGGGTTAGGGTTAGGGTTAGGGTTATATTTA
>JANJXV010000048.1:6015000-6035000 GCA_024803745.1 Megascapheus bottae
TGTGTTAGGGTTAGGGTTAGGATTAGGATAAGGGTAAGGGTTAGGGTTAGGGTTAGGGTTAGCCTTACGGGTTAGGGTTAGAGTTAGGGTTAGGGTTAGGGTTAGCGTTAGGGTAAGGGTAAGTGTTAGGGTTAGAGTTAGGGTAAGGATATGTGTTAGGTTAGGGTTAGGGTTAGGGTTAGGATTAGCGTTAGGGTAATGGTAAATTTAGGGTTAGGTTTAGGGTTAGGGTTATGTTTAGGGTAAGGGTAAGGTTTTGGGTTAGATTTAGGGTTACGTTTGGGTTACATTTAGGGTAAGGGTAAGGGTTAGACTTAGGATTAGGGTTAGGGTTAAGATTGAGGTTAGGATTTGGGTAAGGGTAAGGGTTAGGTTTAGGGTTAGGTTTAGGGTTAGGGTTAGGGTTAGTGTTATTGTTTGGTTAAGGTTTAGCTTTAGGGTTAGGGTTAGGTTTAGAATAAGGGTTAGGGTTAGGGTTATGGTTATGGTTAGGGTAAGGGTAAGGGTTAGGGTTAGGTTTAGGATTAGCGTTAGGATAAGTGTAAGAGTTAGGTTTAGGGTTAGGGTTAGGGTAAGGATTTGTGTTAGGATTAGGGTTAGGGTTAGGGTTGGGGTTAGGGTTAGGGTTAGCGTTAGGGTAAGCTATGTGTTAGGGTTAGAGTTAGGGTTAAGGTAAGGTTAAGGGTTATGGTTAGGGTTAGGGTTAGGGTTAGGGTAAGGGTTAGGGTTAGGGTTAGTGTAAGTGTAAGGTTTAGGGTTAGGGTTAGGGTAAGGGTTAGGGTTAGGGCTAGGGTTAAGGTTAGGTTTAGGGTTAGCATAAGGGTAAGGTTAGGGTTAGAGTAGGGGTTAGGGTAAGGGTAAGTGTTAGGGTTAGGGTAACTGTTAGGTTTAGGGTTGGGGTTAAGTTTAGGGTTAGGATTAGGGTAAGGGTAAAGGTTAGGGTTAGTGTTAGGGTTAGAGTTAGGGTTACGGTTAGGGTTAGGGTTGGGGTAAGGATATGTGTTAGGGTTAGGGTTAGGGTTAGGGTTAGCGTTAGGGTAAGGGTAAGTGTTAGGGTTAGAGTTAGGGTTAAGGTAAGGGTAAGGGTTAGGGTTAGCGTTAGGGTAAGGGTAAGTGTTAGGGTTAGAGTTAGGGTTAAGGTAAGGGTAAGGGTTAGGGTTAGAGGTTAGGGTTAGTGTTAGGGTTAGGATAAGGGTTAGGGTTAGGGTTAGGGTTAGGGTTAGGATAAGGTTAGGGTTAGGGTTAGGGTTAGGGTTATTGTAAGGGTAAGGGTTAGGGTTAGGGTTAGGGTTAGGGTTACTGTTAGGGTTATGGTTAGGATAAGGATATGTGTTAGGTTAGGGTTAGGGTTAGCATTAGCGTTAGCGTTAGGGTAATGGTAAATTTAGGGTTAGGGTTAAGGTTAAGGTTAAGTTTAGGGTTAGGGTAAGCGTAAGGGTAAGGGTTAGGGTTAGGGTTAGGGTAAGGTTAGGGTTAGCATTAGGGTTAGGGTAGGGGTTAGGGTAAGGTTAAGTGTTAGGGTTAGGGTTAGGGTTACGGTTAGCATTAGGGTGAGGGTAAGGGTAAGGGTTAGAGTTAGGTTTAGGGTTAGAGTTAGGGTTAGGTATCGGGTTAGGGTTAGGGTTAGGGTTAGGGTAAGGATAAATATTAGGTTTAGGGTTAGGGTTAGGATAAGGGTAAGGGTTAGGGTAAGGGTTAGGGTTACGGTTAGGGTTAAGGTTAGGTTTAGGGTTAGGGTTAGGGTTAGGTTTAGGGTTAGGGTTAGGTTTAGGGTTATTGTTAGAGTTAGGGTTAGGGTTAGGGTAAGTGTTAGGGTTAGGGTTAGGGTTATGGTAAGTGTTAGGGTAAGGGTTAGGGTTAGGGTTAGGTTTAGGGTTGAGGTTAAGTTTAGGGTTATAGTCAGGGTAATTGTAAGGGTTAGGGTTAGGTGTAGGGTAAGTGTTAGGGTTAGGGTTAGGGTTAGTTTTAGGGTGAGGGGTTAGGGTTAGGGTTAGGGTTAGGTTTAGGGTAAGGGTAAGGGTAAGGGTTAGGGTTAGGGTTTGGTTTAGGGTTAGGGTAAGGGTAAGGGTTAGGGTTAGGGTTAGGGTTAGTTTTAGGGTTAGGGGTTAGGGTTACGGTTAGGGTTAGGTTAAGGGTAAGGGTAAGGATTAGGGTTTGCTTTTGATTTATGGTTAGGGTTATGGTAAGGGTAAAGTTTAGGTTTTGGTTAAGGGTAAGGGTTAGGATTAGGGTAAGGGTTAGGGTTAGGGTTAGGGTTAGGGTTACGTTTAGGGTAAGGGTAAGGGTTATGGTTAGGGTAAGTGTTATGGTCAGGGTTATGGTTAGGGTTAGAGTTTGGGTTAGGATTAGGGTAAGGGTAAGTGTTAGGGTTAGGGTTAGGGTTTCGTTTAGGGTTAGGGTTACTGTTAGGGTTAGGGTTAGGGTAACGATATGTGTTAGAGTTAGGGTTAGGGTTAGGTTTAGGGTTAGCGTTAGGATAAGGGTAAGAGTTAGGGTTAGGGTTAGGGTAACGTTTAGGGTAAGGGTAAGTGTTAGGTTTAGGTTTAGGGTTAGGGTTAGGGTTATGTTTAGGGTAAAGGTAAGGGTTAGGGTTAGGGTTATGTTTAGGGTTAGGGTTACGTTTAGGGTAAGGGTACGGTTTAGGGTTAGGGTAGGGTTAGGGTTAAGGTTGAGGTTAGGGTTAGATTTTGGGTTAGGATTAGGGTAAGGGTAAGGGTTCGGTTTAGGGTTAGGGTTAGGGTAAGGGTTAGGATTAGTGGTTAGGGTTAGGGTTAGGGTTAGGGTTAGGATTAGAATAAGGGTTAGGGTTAGGGTTAGGGTTACGCATAGGGTAAGTGTTAGGGATAGGGTTAGGTTTACGTTTAGGGTTAGGGTTACTGTTAGGGTTAGGGTTAGGGTAAGGATATGTGTTAGGGTTAGGGTTAGGGTTAGGGTTAGGGTTAGGTTTAGGGTTAGCCTTAGGATAAGGGTAAGAGTTAGGGTTAGGATTAGGGTTAGGTTTAGGTTAGGGTAAGGGTTAGGGTTAGGGTTAGGGTTAGAGTTTGTGTGAGGTTTAGGGTAAGGGTAAGGTTTAGGGTTAGGGTTAGGGTTAGGGTTAGGGTAATTGTAAGGGTTAGGGTTAGGGTTCGGGTTAAGGTTAGGTTTAGGGTTAGGGTAAGGGTAAGGGTTAGGGTTAGGGTTAGGGGAAGGGTTAGGGTAAGGTTAGGGTTAGCGTTAGGGTTAGGGTAGGGGATAGGATAAGGGTAAGTGTTAGGGTTAGGTTTAGGGTTAGGTTTAGGGTTAGGGTTAGGGTTAGGGTAAGGGAAAGGGTTAGGTTTAGGGTAAGGGTTAGGTTTAGGGTTTGGGTTAAGTTTACGGTTAGGGTTAGGGTAAGGGTAAATGTTAGGGTTAGGGTTAGGGTTAGAGTTAGGGTTACGGTTAGGGTTAGGGTTAGTGTAAGGATATGTGTTAGGGTTAGTCTTAGGGTTAGCGTTAGGGTAATGTTAAGTGTTAGGGTTAGAGTTAGGGTTAAGGTAAGGGTAAGGGTTAGGGTTAGGGTTAGGTTTAAGGTAAGGGTAAGGGTTAGGGTTAGGGTAAGTGTAAGGTTTAGGGTTAGGGTTAGGGTTAGGGTTAGGGTAAGGGTTAGGGTTAGGGTTAGGGTTAAGTTTAGGTTTAGGGTTAGCATATGGGTAAGGGTGAGGGTTAGGGTTAGGGTTAGGGTTATGGTTAGGATAAGGGTAAGGGTTAGGTTTAGGGTTTAGGTTACGTTTAGGGTTAGGGTTAGTGTTAGGGTTAGGGTAAGGATAAAGGTTAGGGTTAAGGTTAGGGTTAGGGTTAGGGTTAGGGTTAAGTTTAGGGTTACGGTGAGGGTAATGGTAAGGGTTAGCTTTAGGTTTAGGGTTAGGGTTAGGCTAAGGGTAAGGGTTAGGGTTAAGGTTATGGTTAGGTTTAGGGTTAGGGTTAGGTTTAGGTTAAGGGTAAGGGTAAGGGTTAGGGTTAAAGGTAGGATTAGGGTTAGGTTCAGGTTTAGGGTTAGGGTTAGGGTAACACTAAGGGTTAGGGTTAGGATTAGGGTTAGGTTTAGGGTAAGGGATAGGGTTAGGGTTAGGGTTAGGGTTAGGGTTAGGTTTAGGGTTAGGATTAGGGTAAGGGTAAGGGTTAGGGTTACGGTTAGGGTTAGGTTTAGGGTTGGGTTAAAGGTTATGGTTAGGTTTAGGGTAAGAGTAATGGTTAGCGTTAGGGTTAGGGTTAAGGTAAAGGTAAGGTTAGGGTATGGTTAGGTTTAGGGTAAGGGTTAGGGTTAGGTTTAGGGTAAGGGTAAGTTTTAGGGTTAGGGTTAGGGTTAGGATAAGGGTAAGGGTTAGGGTTAGCGTTAGGGTTAGGGTTAAGTTTAGGTTTAGTGTTAGGGTAAGGGTAAGGGTAAGGTTTAGGGTTAGGGTTGGGTAAGGGTTAGGTTGAACGTTATGGTTAGGGCAGGGTTTATGGTAAGGGTAAGTGTTAGGGTTAGGGTTAGAGTTAGGATAAGGGTAAGGGTTAGGGTTAGGGTCAGGATTAGGCTTAGGAGTTAGGGTTAGGGTTAGGGTTAGTTTTAGGGTTAGGGGTTATGGTTCGGGTTAGGTTTAGTGTTCGGGTTAGGGTAAGGGTAAGGGTTAGGTTTAGGGTTAGGGTTAGGGACAAGGGTGATGTTAGGGTTAGGGTTATGATAAGGCTTAGGGTTAGGGTTAGGATTAGGGTAAGGGTTATTGTAAGGGTAAGTTTTAGGGTTAGGGTTAGGGTTACTGTTAGGGTTAGGGTTACTCTTATGGTTCGGGTTTGGGTAAGGTTTAGCGTTACGGTTCGGGTTAGGTTTAGGGTTAGCGTTAGAGTAAGGTAAGTTTAGGGTTAGGGTAGGGGTTAGGGTAAGGGTATGTGTTAGGGTTAGGGTTATTTTTAGGGTTAGGGTAAGGGTAAGGGTAAGGGTTAAGGTTAGGGTTAGGGTTAGCGTTACGGTTAGGGTTAGGGTTAGGGTAAGGGTAAGGGTTAGGGTTAGGTTTAGGGTTAGAGTTATGGTTAGGTATAAGGTTAGGTTCAGGGTTAGGGAAAGGGTAAGGATAAGTGTTAGGGTTAGGGTTAGGGTTAGGATAAGGGTAGGGGTTATGGTAAGGGTAAGTGTTAGGTTTAGGGTTAAGGTTAGGTTTTAGGTTAGGTTTAAGGTTAGGTTTAGGGTGAGGGTTAGGGTAAGGTATGGGTTAAGGTTAGGGTTAATGTTAGGGTTAGGGTGAGGGTAAGGTTAGGGTTAGGATTAGGGTTAGGGTTAGGGTAAGGGTTAGGGTTAGGGTTAGGGTTAGGGTAAAATTTGAGGTTAGGGTTAGGGTTAGGGTTAGGGTAAGGGTTAGGGTTAGAGTAAGGGTTAGGGTTAGGGTTAGGTTTAGGGTAAGGGTAAGGGTTAGGGTTAGGGTAAGTGTTAGGGTTAGAGGTTAGGGTAAGTGTTAGGGTTAGGTTAATGGTTAGGGTTAGGGTTAGGGGTAGGGTTAGGGTTATGGTTAGGTTTAGGGTAAGGGAAATGGTTAGGGTTAGGTTTAGGGTAAGGGTGAGGGTTAAAGTTGAGGTTAGGGTTAGAGTAAGGTTTAGGATTATGGTTAGGGTAAGTGTTAGGTTTAGGATTATGGTTAGGGTTACAGTTAAGTTTAGGATTAGGGTAAGGGTAAGGGTTAGTGTTAGGGTTAGGATAAGGGTAAGGGTTAGTGGTTAGGGTTAGTGTTAGGATTAGGTTAAGGGTTAGGGTTAGGGTTAGGGTTAGATAAGGTTAGGGTTAGGGGTACGGGTAGTGTTACGTTTAGGGTTAGGTTACTGTTAGGGTTAGGGTTAGGGTAAGGATATGTGTTAGGGTTAGGGTTAGTGTTAGGGTTAGGGTAGGGTTAGGATAAGGGTAAGGGTTAGGTTTAGGGTTAGGGTTTGGGTTAGGGTTAGGGAGAGGGTAAGGGTAAGGGTTAGGGTTAGGTTTAGGGTTAGAGTTAGGGTTAGGTATAGGGTTAGGTTTAGGGTTAGGGTTAGGCTAAGGATAAGTGTTAGGGTGAGGGTTAGGGTTAGGATAAGGGTAAGGGTTAGGGTAAGGGTAAGGGATAGGGTTACGGTTAGGGTTAAGGTAAGATTCAGGGTTAGGGTTAGGGTTAGGTTTAGGTTTAGGGTTTGGGTTAGGGTTAGTGTTAGGTAAGTGTAAGGGTTAGGGTTAGGGTTAGTGTTAGGGTTAGGGTAAGGGTTAGGATAAGGGTAAGGTTTAGGGTTAGGGTTAGGGTTACTGTTACGGTTAGGGTTAGGGTAGGGGTTAGGGTAAGGGTATGTGTTAGTGTTAGGGTTATTGTTAGGGTTAGAATAAGGGTAAGGGTTAGGGTTAGGGTTAGGGTTAGCGTTACGGTTAGGGTTAGGGTGAGGGTAAGGGTAAGGGTTAGGGTTAGGTTTAGGGTTAGAGTTAGGGTTAGGTATAGGGTTAGGTTTAGGTTTAGGGAAAGGGTAAGGATAAGTGTTAGGGTTAGGGTTAGGGTTAGGATAAGGGTAAGGGTTATGATAAGGGTAAGTGTTAGGTTTAGGGTTAAGGTTAGGTTTAGGTTTAGGTTTAGGGTTAGTTTTAGGGTTAGGGTTAGGGTAAGGGTATGGGTTAAGGTTACGGTTCAGGTTAGGGTTAGGGTGAGGGTAAGGGTTAGGGTTAGGGTTAGGGTTTTGGTAAGGTTAGGGTTAGCGTTAGGGTTAGGGTAGGGGTTAGGGTAAGGGTAAGTGTTAGGGTTAGGGTTAGGGTTAGGTATAGGGTTAGGTTCAGGTTTAGGGAAAGGGTAAGGATAAGTGTTAGGGTTAGGGTTAGGGTTAGGATAAGGGTAAGGGTTATGATGAGGGTA
Source organism: Megascapheus bottae (assembly GCA_024803745.1). Classification (NCBI taxonomy): domain Eukaryota; kingdom Metazoa; phylum Chordata; class Mammalia; order Rodentia; family Geomyidae; genus Megascapheus; species Megascapheus bottae. The sequence continues at coordinate 6,021,849 of JANJXV010000048.1, forward strand.
AGTGTTAGGTTTAGGGTTAAGGTTAGGTTTAGGTTTAGGTTTAGGGTTAGTTTTAGGGTTAGGGTTAGGGTAAGGGTATGGGTTAAGGTTACGGTTAAGGTTAGGGTTAGGGTGAGGGTAAGGGTTAGGGTTAGGGTTAGGGTTAGGGTTAGGGTTAGGTTAACGGTTAGGGTTAGGGATAGGATAAGTTTAAGGTTAGGGTTAGGGTTAGGGTTAGGGTTATTGTTAGGGTAAGGTTTAGGGTTAGGGTTAGGGTTAGGGTTAGGGTTACTCTTAGGGTTAGGGTTAGGGTAAGGATATGTGTTAGGTTAGGGTTAGGGTTAGGGTTATGATTAGCGTTAGGGTAATGGTAAATTTAGGGTTAGGGTTAGGGTTATGTTTAGGGTAAGGGTAAGGCTTAGGGTTATAGTTAGGGTTAGGTTTGGGTTACGTTTAGGGTAAGGGCAAGGGTTCGACTTAGGGTTAGGGTTAGGGTTAAGGTTGAGGTTATGGTTAGGGTTACAGTAAGGGTTAGGATTAGGGTTAGGATAAGTGTTAGGGTTAGTGTTATGGTTAGGGTTAGAGTTAGGTTTAGGATTAGGGTAAGGGTAAGGGTTAGGTTTAGGGTTAGGTTCAGGGTTAGGGTTAGGGTTAGTGGTTAGGGTTAGTGTTAGGGTTTGCTTAAGGTTTAGCATTAGGGTTAGGGTTAGGGTTAGAATAAGGTTTAGGGTTAGGGTTAGGGTTAGGGTAAGGTTAAGGGTTAGGGTTAGGGTTAGGATTAGCGTTAGGATAAGGGTAAGAGTTAGGTTTAGGTTTAGGGTTAGGGTAAGGATATGTTTTAGGATTAGGGTTAGGGTTAGCGTTAGGGTTAGGGTTAGGGTAAGGGTTAGGGTTAGGGTTAGGGTTAAGGTAAGGGTAAGGGTTAGGGTATGGTAAGGTTTAGGGTAAGGGTTAATGTTAGGTTTAGGGTAAGGGTAAGGTTTAGGGTTAGGGTTAGGGTAAGGGTAAGGGTAAGGTTTAGGGTTAGGTTTAGGGTAAGGGTTAGGGTGAGCGTTATGGTTAGGGCAGGGTTTAAGGTAAGGGTAAGTGTTAGTGTTAGGGTTAGGGTTAGGATAATGGTAAGTGTTAGGGTTAGGGTCAGGGTTACGCTTAGGGGTTAGGTTTAGGGTTAGGGTTAGTTTTAGGGTTAGGGGTTAGGGTTAGAGTTAGGGTTATGTTTAGTGTTAGGGTTAGGGTAAGGGTAAGGGTTAGGTTTAGGGTTAGGGTTAGGGTTAAGGTTGAGGTTAGGGTTAGAGTAAGGGTTAGGATTAGTGTTAGGGTAAGTGTTAGGGTTAGGGTTATGGTTAGGGTTAGAGTTAGGGTTAGGATTAGGGTAAGGGTAAGGGTTAGGGTTAGGTTTAGGGTTAGGGTAAGGGTTAGGGTTAGTGTTTAGGGTTAGTGTTAGGGTTAGGTTAAGGGTTATGGTTATGGTTAGGATTAGGATAAGGCTTAGGGTTAGGGTTAGGATTAGGGTAAGGATTAGAGTAAGGGTAAGGTTTAGGGTTAGGGTTAGGTTTAGGATAAGGGTAAGAATTAGGGTTAGGGTTAAGGTTCGGTTTAGTGTTAGGGTAAGGGTAAGGGTAAGGTTTAGTGTTAGGGTTAGGCTAAGGGTTAGGATGAGCGTTATGGTTAGGGCAGGGTTTCAGGTAAGGGTAAGTGTTAGTGTTAGGTTTAGGGTTAGGATAAGTGTAAGTGTTAGGGTTAGGGTCAGAGTTAGGCTTAGGGGTTAGGCTTAGGGTTAGGGTTAGGGTTAGGGTTAGGGTTAAGGTTAGCGTAAAGGTAAGGTTTAGGGTTAGAGTTAGGGTTACGGTTAGGGTTAAGGTCCTTTTAGGGTTAGGGTTAGGGTAAGGGTTAGGTTTAGGGTTAGGGTCAGGGTTAGGGTTAGCGTTAGGGTAAGGGTAGGTTTAGGGTTAGGGTTAGGGTAGGGGTTAGGGTAAGGGTATGTGTTAGGGTTAGGGTTACGGTTAGGGTTAGGATAAGGGTAAGGGTTAGGGTTAGGGTTACGATTAGGGTTAGGTTTAGGGTTAGCGTTAGGGTTAGGGTTAGGGTGAGGGTAAGGGAAAGGGTTAGGGTTAGGTTTAGGGTTAGAGTTAGGGTTAGGTATAGGGTTAGGTTTAGGGTTAGGGAAAGGGTAAGGATAAGTGTTAGGGTTAGGGTTAGGGTTAGGATAAGGGTAAGGGTTAGGGTAAGTGTAAGTTTTAGGGTTAGGGTTAAGGTTAGGTTTAGGTTTAGGCTTAGGTTTAGGGTTAGGTTTAGTGTTAGGGTTAGGGTAAGGTATGGGTTAGGGTTAGGGTTAAGGTTAGGGTTAGGGTGAGGGTAAGGGTGAGGGTTAGGTTTAGGGTCAGGGCAAGGGTTAGGGTTAGGGTTAGGGTTAGGGTTAGGTTTAGGTTTATGGTTAGGGAAGGGTAAGGGTTAGGTTTAGGGTTAGGGTTAGGGTAAAATTTGAGGTTAGGGTTAGGGTTAGGGTTAGGGTAAGGGTTAGGGTTAGGGTGAGGGTTAGGTTTAGGGTTAGCGTTAGGGTTAGGTTTAGGGTAAGGGTAAGGGTTAGGGTTAGGGTTAGTGTTAAGTTTAATGTTGAGGTTAGTGTTAGAGTAAGGGTTAGGATTAGGGTTAGGGTAAGGGTTAGGGTTAGGGTTAGGTTTAGGTTTAGGGTAAGGGTTAGGGTTGGTGGTTAGGGTTAGTGTTAGGGTTAGGTTAAGGGTTTGATTTGGATTAGGGTTAGGATAAGGGTTAGAGTTAGGGTTAGGATTAGGGTTATGGTTAGGGTAAGGGTAAGGGTTAGGGTTAGGGTTACTCTTTGGGTTAGCATTAGGGTTAGGGTTATGGTAAGTGTAAGGGTTAGGGTTAGGGTTATGGTTAGGGTTAGGGTTAGGGTTAGGGTTAGGGTTAGGGTAAGGATATGTATTAGCGTTAGGGTTAAGGTTAGGGTTAGGGTTAAGCTTAGGTTTAGTGTTAGTGTAAGGGTAAGGGTAAGGTTTAGGGTTAGGGTTAGGGTCAGGGTTAGTGTTAGCGTTAGGGTTAGGGCAGGGTTTAAGGTAAGGGTAAGTGTTAAGGTTAGGGTTATATTTAGGGTTAGAATAAGGGTAAGGGTTAGGGTTAGGCTTAGGGGTTAGGGTTAGGGTTAGGGTTAGTATTAAGGTTAGGTGTTAGGTTTAGGGTTAGTTTTAGGTTTAGGGTTAGGGTTAGGGTAAGGGTAATGGTTAGGGATATGGTTAGAATTAGGGTTAGGGGTACTGTTAATGTTAGGGTTATGATAACGGTATGTGTTAGGTTTAGGGTTAGGGTTAGGGTTAGTGTTAAGGTTAGGTTTAGTGTTAGAGTAACGGTAAGGGTAAGGTTTAGGGTTAGGGTTAGGGTAAGGGTTAGGGTTAGCGTTAGGGTTAGGGTAGGGTTTAAGGTAAGGGTAAGTGTTAGGGTTAGGGTCAGGGATAGGATAAGGGTAAGGGTTAGGGTTAGGGTTAGGGTTAGGCTTACGCGTTAGGGTTAGATTTAGGGTTAGTTTAGGGTTAGGGGTTATGTTTAGGATTAGGGTTAGTTTTAGGTTAGGGATATGGTTAAGGTTGATGTTAGGGTTAGGGTAGGATTAGGTTAAGGGTTAGGGTTAGGGTTAGGGTAAGGGTAAAAGTTAGGGTTGTGGTTAGGGTTAAAGTTAGTTTTAGCGTTAGGGTAAGGGTAAGGGTTAGGGTTAGCGTTACGGTTAGGGTTAGGGTGAGGGTAAGGGTAAGGGTTAGGGTTATCTTTAGGGTTAGAGTTAGGGTTACGTATAGGGCTACTTTTAGGGTTAGGTTTAGGGTAAGGATAAGTGTTAGGGCTAGGGTTAGGGTTAGGATAAGGATAAGGGTTAGGGTTAAGATTAGTGTTAGGGTTAGGTTTAGGGTTAGGGTTATGGTTAGGGTAAGGTTAAGATTTAGGTTTAGTGTTAGGTTTAGGGTTAGGGTAAGTGTTAGGGTTAGGGTTAGTGTTAGGTTAAGGGTAAGGGTTAGTTTTAGGGTTAGGTTTAGGGTTAGGGTTAGTGTTAGGGTTAGGGTAAGGATAAGGGTTAGGGTTAAGTTTAGGGTTAGGGTTAGGGTTAGTGTTAAGGTTAGTGTTAGGGTGAAGGTAAGGATTAGGGTTAAGTTTAGGTTTAGGGTTAGGGTAAGGGTAAAGTTTAGGGTTAGGGTTAGGGTTAGGCTTAGGGTTAGGCTTAGGGTTAGGGTAAGGGTAGGGGTAAGGGTTAGGGGTAAGGTTAGGGTTAGGGTTAGGATTAGGGTTAGGGTTAGTGTAAGATAAGGATTAGAGTTAGGATTAGGGTTAGGGTTAGGGTAAAGTTTAGGTTTAGGGTTAGGGTTAGGGTTAGTATTAGGGTTAGGGTAAGGGTAAGGATTAGGGTTAGGGTGAGGGTTAGGGTTAATTTTAGAGTTAGGGTAAGTGTAAGGGTTAGGGTTAGGCTTAGGGTTAAGGTAAGGTTAAGGGTTAGGGTTAGGGTAAGGTTGAAGGTAAGAGTTAGGGATAGGTTTAGGGTAAGGCTAAGGTTTAGGGTTAGGTTTAGTGTTAGGGTAAGGGTAAGGGTAAGGTTTATGGTTAGGGTTAGGGTAAGGGTTAGGGTTAGCGTTAGGGTTAGGACAGGGTATAGGGTAAGGGTAAGTGTTAGGGTTATGGTTAGGGTTAGGTTTAGGATAAGGGTAAGGGTTAGGGTTAGGGTTAGGGTTAAGCTTAGGGGTTAGGGTTAGGGTTAGGGTTAGGGTAGGGTACGGGTTAGGTTTAGGGTTAGAGTTAGGGTCAGTGTTATGTTTAGGTTTAGGGTTAGGGTAAGGGTTAGGGTTAGGTAAGGGTAAGGATTAGGGTCAGGGTTAGGGTTAGTGTTAGTTTAAGGGTTAGGGTTAGGGGTTAGGGTTAAGTTTAGGGTTAGGGTAAGGGTGAGGGTTAGGGTTAGGATAAGGGTTAGGGTTAGTGTTAGGGTTAGGGTAACGGTAAGTGTTAGGGTTAGGTTTAGGGTTAGGGTAAGGGTTATTGTTAGAGTTAGGGTTAGGGTTAGGATTAGGGTAAGTGTTAGGGTTAGGGTTAGGGTTAGGGTTAGGGTAAGTGTTAGGGTAAGGGTTAGGGTTAGGGTCAGGTTTAGGGTTGGGTAAAGGTTAGGGTTAGGGTTAGGATAAGGGTAAGGTTTAGGGTTAGTTTTAGGTTTAGGGGTTAGGGTTAGGGTTATGTTTAGCTTTGGGGTTAGAGTTAGGTAAGGGTAAGGGTTAGGATTAGGGTTAGGGTTAGGGTTAGGGTAAGGGTAAGGGTTAGGGTTAGGGTTAGGTTTAGGGTTAAGTTTGAGGTTAGGGTTAGGGTTAGAGTAAGGGTTAGGATTAGGGTTAGAGTAAGGGTTAGGGTTAGGGATAGGGTTAGGGTAAGGGTTAGGGTTAGTGGTTAGGATTAGTGTTAGGGTTAGGTTAAGGGTTAGGGTTAGTGTTAGGGTTAGGGTTAGGATAAGGGTTTGGTTTAGGGTTAGGTGGAGAATTAGGGTTAGGGTTAGGGTTACTGTTATGGTTAGGGTTAGGGTAAGGATATATGTTAGGGTTAGGGTTAGGGTTAGGGTTAGGTTTAGGTTAAGGGTTAGGGTTAGGGTTAGGGTAAGTGTTAGGGATAGGGTTAGGGTTAGGCTTAGGGGTTAGAGTTAGGGTTAGGGTTAGGGTAGGGTAAGGGTTAGTGTTAGAGTTAGAATTAGGGTTAGTGTTAGGTTTAGATTTAGGGTTAGGGTAAGGGTAAGGGTTAGGGTTAGGGTGAGGGTAATGTTTAGGGTCAGGGTTAGTGTTAGGTTAAGTGCTAGGGTTAGGGGTTATGGTTAGGTTTAAGGTTAGGGTAAGGGTTAGGGTTAGGTTTAGGGTAAGGATTAGGGTTAGTGTTAGGGTTAGGGTAAGGGTAAGTGTTAGGGTTAGGGTTAGGCTTAGGGTAAGGGTTATTGTTAGAGTTAGTTTTAGGGTTAGGGTAAGTGTTAGGGTTAGGGTTACGGTTAGGGTTAGGGTAAGGGTTAGGGTTAGTGGTTAGGATTAGTGTTAGGGTTAGGTTAAGGGTTAGGGTTAGTGTTAGGGTTAGGGTTAGGATAAGGGTTTGGTTTAGGGTTAGGTGGAGAATTAGGGTTAGGGTTAGGGTTACTGTTAGGGTTAGGGTTAGGGTTAGGGTAAGGATATATGTTAGGGTTAGGGTTAGGGTTAGGGTTAGGTTTAGGGTAAGGGTAGGTTTAGGGTTAGGGTTTGGGTAAGGGTAAGGGTTAGGGTTAGCGTTAGGGTTAATGTTAATTTTAGGGTTACGGTAAGGGTAAGGGTTAGTGTTAGGGTTAGGGTTAGGCTTAGGGGTTACGATTAGGGTTAGGATTAGGGTTAGGTTTAGAGTAAGGTAAGGGTTAGGTTTAGGGTTAGGCTTAGGTTTAGCGTTAGGGTTAGTGTTAGGGTTAGGGTAAGCATAAGGGTTAGGGGCAAGGTTAAGATTAGCGTTAGGATTCGGGTTAGGGTTAAGGCTAGGTTTAGGGTGAGGGTAAGGGTAAGGGTTAGTGTTAGATTTAGGGTTAGGGTTAGGCTAAGGGTAAGGGTTAAGGTTAGGGTTAGTGTAGGGTTAGGGTAAGGGTAAGGGATAGGGTTAGGGTTAGGGTTAAGGTTTGGGTTATGTTTAGGGTTAGGGTTAGGCTTAGGATTAGGGTAAGTGTTAGGGTTAGGGTTAGTTTTATGGTTATGGTTAGGGTTAGGTTTAGGATTAGGGTTAGGGTAAGGGTAAAGTTTAGGGTGAGGGTTAGGGTTAGGGTTAGGGTTAGGGTTTGGTAAGGATATGTGTTAGGATTAGGGTTAGGGTTATGGTTAGGGTTACCGTTAGGGTAAGGGTAAGTGTTAGGGTTAGGGTTAGGTTTAAGGTAAGGTAAAGGTTAGGGTTAGGGTTAGGTTTAGGTTTAGGTTAAGGGTTAGGGTTAGGGTTAGGGTAAGGGTAAGGTTTATGGTTAGGGTTAGGGTAAGTGTAAGGGTTAGGGTTAAGGTTAGGGTTAAGGTTAAGTTTAGGGTTAGGTTTAGGCTAAGGGTTAGTTTTAGGGTTAGGTTTAGGGTAGGGTTAGGGTAAGGATAAGTGTTATGGTTTGAGTTAGGGTTACGGTTAGGGTTAGGGTTAGGGTAAAGATATGTGTTAGGGTTATGGTTAGGGTTAGGGTTAGCGTTAGGGTAAGGGTAAGTTTTCGAGTTAGAGTTAGGGTTAAGGTAAGGGTAAGGGTTAGGGTTAGGGTTAGGGTTAGTTTTAGGGTAAGGTTTAGGGTTAGGGTTAGGGTAAGTGTAAGGTTCAGGGTTAGGTTATGGTTAAGGTTAGGTTTAGGGTTAGGGTAAGGGAAGGGGTTAGGGTTAGGATTAGGGTTAGGATTAGGATAAGGGTAAGTGTTAGCGATAGGGTAAGGGTTAGGCTTAGGGGTTACGGGTTAGGGTTAGGGTTAGGGTTAGGGTAAGGGTAAGGGTTAGGTTTAGGGATAGGGTTACGTTTAGGGTTAGGGTATGTGTTAGGGTTAGGGTAAGGATAAGGGTTAGGGTTAAGGTTAGGGTTAGGGTGAGGGTAATGGTAAGAGTTAGGGTTAGGATTAGCGTTAGGGTTAGGTTTAGGGTTATGGTTAGGGTGAGGGTAATGGTAAGGTTTAGGGTCAGGATTAGGGTTAGGGTTAGGTTTAGGGTTAGGGTTAGGGTTAGGGTACCGTAAGGGTTAGGGTTAGGATTAGGGTTAGGGTTAGGTTTAGGGTAAGGGTTAGGGTTAAGGTTAGAGTTAGGGTTAGGTTTAATGTTAGGGTAAGGGTAAGCGTTAGGGTTAGGGTTAGGGTTATGTTTAGGTTTATTGTAAGGGTAAGAGTTAGGGTTAGGGTTAGGGTTAGGGTAAGGGTAAGGGTTAGGGTTAGGGTTAGGGTTAGTGTTAGGTTTAGGGTAAGGGTAAGTTTTAGGGTTAGTGTTAGGGTTAGGGTAAGGGTAAGGGTTAGGGTTAGGGTTAGGGTTAAGTTTAGGTTTAGGGTTAGGGTAAGTGTAAGGGTTAGGTTTAGGGTAAGGGTTAGGGTAGGGTAAGGTTAGGATTAGCGTTAGGGTTAGGGTAGGGGTTTGGGTATGGGTAAATTTTAGGGTTATAGTTAGGGTTAGTTTAGGGTTAGGGGTAGGGTAAGGGTAACGGTTAGGGTTAGGGAATGGGTTAGGTTTAGGGTTGGGGTTAAGTTTAGAGTTAGGGTTAGGGTAGGGGTAAAGGTTAGGGTTAGGGTTACATTTACGTTATGGTTAGGGTTAGGATTAGGGTAAGGATATGTGTTAGGGTTAGGATTAGGGTTAGCGTTACGGTTAGCGTTAGGGTAATGGTAAGTGTTAGGGTTAGAGTTAGCGTTAAGGTAAGGGTAAGGGTTAGGGTTAGGGTTAGGGTTAGGGTTAGGTTTAGGGTAAGGGTATGGTTAGGGTTAGGATAAGTGTAAGGTTTAGGGTTAGGGTTAGGCTTAGGGTTAGGGTTAGGGTAAGAGTAAGGGTTAGGGTTAAGTTTAGGGTTAAGGTTAGATTTAGGGTTAGGGTAAGGGTAAGTGTTAGGTTTAGGGTTAGGGTTAGTGTTAGGATAAGGGTAATGGTTAGCATTATGGTTAGGTTTTGGATTAGGGGTTACCGTTAGTGTTAGTGTTAGGGTTAGGGTAAGGGTAAGGTTTAGGTTTAGGGTTGGGGTACCTTTAGGGTTAGGTTTAGTGTTACAGTTAGGGTAAGGATAAGAGTTAGGGTTAAGGTTAGGGTTAGGTTTAGGGTTAGGGTTAGGGTTAGGGTTAGGGTAAGGTAAGGGTTAGAGTTAGGATTAGGTTTAGGGTTAGGGTAAAGGTTAGGTTTAGGGTTAGGGTTAGGTTTAGGGTTAGGGTTAGGGTAAGGGTAAGGGTTAGGGTTACGGTTAGGGTTAGGTTTAGGGTTGGGGTTAAGGTTAGGGTAAGGGTAAGGGTTAGGGTTAGGGTTAGGGTAAGTGGAAGGTTTAGGGTTAGTGTTAGGGTTAGGGTAAGGGTAAGGGTTAGGGTTAGGGTTATGGTTAAGGTTAGGTTAAGGGTTAGGGTAAGGGAAAGGCTTATGGTTAGGATTAGGGTTAGGGTTAGGATAAGTGTAAGGGTTAGCGTTAGGGTAAGGGTTAGGATTAGGGGTTACGGTTAGGGTTAGTGTTAGGGTTAGGGTAAGGGTAAGGGTTAGGTTTAGGGTTACAGTTTCATTTACGGTTAGGGTTTGTGTTAGGGTTAGGGTTATATAAGGGTTAGGGTTAAGGTTACGGTTAGGGTTAGGGTTAGGGTTAAGGTTAGGGTTAGGGTGAGGGTAATGGTAAGAGTTAGGGTTAGGATTAGGGTTAGGGTTAGGTTTAGGGTGAGGGTTAGGGTGAGGGTAATGGTAAGGGTTAGGGTCAGGATTAGGGTTAGGTTTAGGTTTAGGGTTAGGGTTAGGGTACCGGAAGGGTTAGGGTTAGGTTTAGGGTTAGGGTTAGGGTAAGGGTTAGGGTTAGGGTTAGGGTTACGGTTAGGTTTAATGTTAGGGTAAGGGTAAGCGTTAGGGTTAGGGTTAGGGTTATGGTTAGGTTTATTGTAAGGGTAAGAGTTAGGGTTAGGGTTAGGGTTAGGGTAAGGGTAAGGGTTAGGGTTAGGGTTAGTGTTAGGTTTAGGGTAAGGGTGAGTTTTAGGGTTAGGGTTAGGGTTAGTGTAAGGGTAAGGGTTAGGGTTAGGGTTAAGTTCAGGTTTAGGGTTAGGGTAAGGGTAAGTGTTAGGTTTAGGGTAAGGGTAAGGGTTAGGTATAGGGTAAGGGTAAGGGTTAGGGTAAGGTTAGGATTAGCGTTAGGGTTAGGGTAGGGGTTAGGTTTTGGGTAAATTTTAGGGTTATGGTTAGGGTTAGTTTAGGGTTAGGGGTAGGGTAAGGGTAACGGTTAGGGTTAGGGAACGGGTTAGGTTTAGGGTTGGGGTTAAGTTTAGAGTTAGGGTTAGGGTAAGGGTAAAGTTTAGGGTTAGGGTTAGGGTTATAGTTAGGGTTACGGTTAGGGTTAGGATTAGGGTAAGGCTATGTGTTAGGGTTAGGGTTAGGATTAGGGTAACGGTTAGCGTTAGGGTAAGGGTAAGTGTTAGGGTTAGAGTTAGCGTTAAGGTAAGGGTAAGGGTTAGGGTTAGGGTTAGGGTTAGGGTTAGGTTTAGGGTAAGGGTAGGGTCAGGGTTAGGATAAGTGTAAGGTTCAGGGTTAGGGTTAGGCTTAGGGTTAGGGTTAGGGTAAGAGTAACGTTTACGGTTAAGGTTAGGGTTAAGGTTAGATTTAGGGTTAGGGTAAGGGTAAGTGTTAGGTTTAGGGTTAGGGTTAGGTTTAGGATAAGGGTAACGGTTAGCATTATGGTTAGGTTTAGGATTAGGGGTTACCGTTAGTGTTAGTGTTAGGGTTAGGATAAGGGTAAGGGTTAGGTTTAGGGTTAGGGTTACCTTTAGGGTTAGGTTTAGTGTTACAGTTAGGGTAAGGATAAGAGTTAGGGTTAAGGTTAGGGTTAGGTTTAGGGTTAGGGTTAGGGTTAGGGTTAGGGTAAGGTAAGGGTTAGAGTTAGGATTAGGTTTAGGGTTAGGGTAAAGGTTAGGTTTAGGGATAGGGTTAGGTTTAGGGTTAGGGTAAGGGTAAGGGTTAGGGTTACGGTTAGGGTTAGGTTTAGGGTTGGGGTTAAGGTTAGGGTAAGTGTAAGGGTTAGGTTTGGGGTTAGGGTTAGGCTTAGGGGATAAGATTAGGGTTGGGGTTAGGGATAGGGTTAGAGTAATGGTAAGGGATAGGTTTAGGGTTAGGTTTAGGTTTAGGGTTAGGGTTAGTTTTAGGGTTAGTTTAAGGATAAGTGTTAGGGTTAAGGTTAGGGTTAGCGTTAGGGTTCCGGTTAGGGTTAAGGCTAGGGTTAGGGTGAGGGTAAGGGTAAGGGTTAGGGTTAGGTTTAGGGTTAGGGTTAGGCTAAGGGTAAGGTTTAGGGTTAGGGTTAGGGTAGGGTTAGAGTAAGGGTAAGGGTTAGGGTTAGGGTTAGGGTTAGGGTAGGGTTAGGGTAAGGATAAGTGTTAGGGTTAGAGTTAGGGTTACGGTTAGGATTATGGTTAGGGTAAGGATATGTGTTAGGGTTAGGGTTAGGGTTAGGGTTAGCTTTAGAGTAAGGGTAAGTGTTAGAGTTAGAGTTAGGGTTAGGGTAAGGGTGAGGGTTAGGGTTAGGGTTATGGTTAGGGTTAGTTTTAGGGTAAGGGTTAGGGTTAGGGTTAGGGTAAGTGTAAGGCTTAGGGTTAGGGTTAGGGTTAGGGTAAGGGTAAGGGTTAGGGTTAGGGTTATGGTTAAGGTTAGGTTAAGGGTTAGGGTAAGGGAAAGGGTTATGGTTAGGATTAGGGTTCCTGTTAGGATAAGGGTAAGTGTTAGCGTTAGGGTAAGGGTTAGGCTTAGGGGGTACGGTTAGGGTTAGGGTTAGGGTTATGGTAAAGGTAAGGGTTAGGTTTAGGGTTTCGGTTACATTTACGGTTAGGGTTTTTGTTAGGGTTAGGGTAGGATAAGGGTTAGGGTTAAGGTTACGGTTAGGGTTAGGGTTAGGGTTAGGGTTAAGGTTAGGGTTAGGGTTAGGTTTAGGGTTAAGGTTAGGGTGAGGGTAATGGTAAGGGTTTTGGTCAGGATTAGGGTTAGGGTTAGGTTTGGGTTAGGGTTAGGGTTAGGGTATCGTAAGGGTTAGGGTTAGGCTTAGGGTTAGGATTATGTAAGGGTTAGGGTTAAGGTTTGGTTTAGGGTTTGGTTTAGGGTAAGGGTAAGGGTTAGGATTACGGTTAGGGTTAGGGTTGGGGTTAAGGTTAGGGTTAGGGTTAGGGTAAGGGTAAGGTTAAGGGTAAGGGTAAGGGTTAGTGTTAGGGTTAATGTAAGGGTAAGGGATATGGTTAGGGTTAGGTTTAGGGTAAGGGTTAGGGTTAGGTTTATGGTAAGGGTAAGGTTTATGGTTAGGTTTAGGGTTAGGTTTAGGATAAGGGTAAGGGTTAGGTTTAGGGTTAGTTTTAAGGTTAGATTTAGTGTTAGGGAAAGGGTAAGGGTAAGGTTTAGGGTTAATGTTAGGGTAAGGGTTAGGGTTAGCGTTAGGGTTAGGGCAGGTTTTAAGGTAAGGGTAAGTGTTAGGGTTAGGGTTAGGGTTAGGATAAGGAAAAGGGTTAGGTTTAGGGTTAGGGTTAGGCTGAGCGGTTAGGGTTAGGGTTAGGGTTAGTTTTAGGGTTAGGGTTTAGGGTTAGGGTTAGGGTTAGGTTTAGGGTTAGGGTTAGGTTAAAGGTAAGGGTTAGGGTTTGGGTTAGGGTTAGGGTAAGGGTAAGGATTAGGTTTAGGGTTAGGGTTAAGGTTAAGGTTGAGTTTAGGGTTAGGGTTAGGGTTAGGGTAAGTGTTAGGGTTAGGGTAAGGGTTAGGGTGAGTGTTAGGGTTAGGGTTAGGTTTACGGTAAAGATAAGTGTTAGGGTTAGAGTTAGGGTTAAGGTTGTGGTTAGGGTTAGCGTAAGGGTTAGGATTAGGGTTAGGGTAAGTGTTAGGGTTAGGGTTATGGTTAGGTTAAGTGTTAGGATTAGAGTTAGGGGTAGGATAAGGGTTAGGGTTAGGGTTAGGATTAGGTTTAGGGTTAGGGTAGGGGTAAGGGTAAGGGTTAGGGTTAGGGTTAGGGTAAGGGTAAGTGTTAGGGTCAGAGTTAGCGTTAAGGTAAGGGTAAGGGTTGGGGTTAGGGTTAGGGTTAGGTTTAGGGTAAGGGTAGGGTTAGGGTTAGGATAAGTGTAAGGTTTAGGGTTAGGGTTAGGGCTAGGCTTAGGGTTAGGGTTAGGGTAAGAGTAAGGGTTAGGGTTAAGGTTAGGTTTAAGTTTAGGTTTAGGGTTAGGGTAAGGGTAAGTGTTAGGTTTAGGGTTAGGGTTAGGGTTAGGATAAGGTTAAGGGTTAGCGTTATGTTTAGGGTTAGGCTTAGGGGTTACGGTTAGTGTTAGGGTTAGGGTTAGGGTAAGGGTAAGGGTTAAGCTTAGGGTTAGTGTTACCTTTAGGATTAGGGTTAGTGTTAGGGTTAGGGTAAGGATAAGGTTAAGGGTTAAGGTTAGGGTTAGGGTTAGGGTTAGGGTTAGGGTTAAGGTGAGGGTTAGGGTGAGGGTAATGTAAGCGTTAGTGTTAGATTTAGGGTTAG
>JANJXV010000048.1:6040000-6055000 GCA_024803745.1 Megascapheus bottae
AAGGGTTAGGGGTAGGGGTTAGGGTTAGGTTTAGTGTTAGGGTAAGGGTTATGGTTAGGGTTAGGGTAAGGGTTAGGGTTAGTGTGAGGGTTAGGGTAAGGGTAAGAATTAGGGTTAGGTTCAGGGTTAGGGTTAGGGTTAGGATTAGGGTAAGGGTAAGGGTTAGGGTTAAGGTTAAAGTTAGGGTTAGGGTTAGGGTAAGGGTTAGGGATAGGGTTAGGGTTAGGGTTAAGGTTAGGGTTAGGGTTAGGGTTAGGTTTAGGGTTAGGGTTAGGGTAAGGGTAAGGGTTAGGGTTAGGGTTACAGTTAAGTTTAGGGTTAGGGTTAGGGTTAGGGTAAGGGTTAGGGTTAGGGTTAGGGTTAGAGTTAGGGTTAGGGTTAGGGTAAGGGTTAGGGATAGGTTTAGGGTTAGGGTTAGAGTTAGGGTTATGTTTAGGGTTACAGTTAGGGTTAGCATTAGGGTTAGGGTAAGGGTATGTGTTAGGTTTAGGGTTAGGGTTAAGGTTAGGGTTAGGGTTAGCTTTAGGGTAAGGGTAAGGGTTAGGGTTAGGATTAGGGTTAAGATAAGGGTAAGGGTTAGGGTTAGGGTTAATGTAATGGTTAGGGTAAGGTTTAGGGTTAGGTTTAGGGTAAGGGTAAGGGTTAGGGTTAGGGTTAGGATTAGGGTTAGGGTAAGGGTAAGGTTTAGGGTTAGCCTTAAGGTTAGGTTTAGGGTTAGGTTTAGGGTAAGGATAAAGGTTAGGTTTAGGTTTAGTGTTAGGGTTAAGATTAGGGTTAGGGTAAGTTTAAGAGTTTGGGTAAGAGTTTGGGTTTTGTAAGGGTTAGGGTTAGGGTAAGTGTTAGGGTTAGAGTTAAGGTTAGGTTTAGGGTTAGGGTTAGGGTTAGGGTTAAGGTTAGGTTAGGGTTAGGGATAGGGTTAGGTTTTGGTTTAGGGTAAGGTAAGGGTTAGGGTTAGGGTTAGGGTTAGGGTAAGGGTTAGGGTTAGTGTTAGGGTAGGGTTTAGGGTAAGGTTAAGTGTTAGGGTAGGGGTAGGGTTAGGATAAGTGAAGGGTTAGGGTTAGGTTTAGGGTTAAGGGTTAGGAATAGGGTTACTTAAGGGTAAGGGTTAGGTTTAGGGTTAGGGTTAGTGTTAGTGTTAGGTTTAGGGTTGGGGTTAGGGTTAGGTTTAGTGTTAGGGTAGGGTAAGGGTAAGGTTTAGGGTTAGCGTTAGGGTAAGGTTTAGGGTTAGGCTTAGGGTAAGGATAAGGGTTAGGTTTAGGTTTAGTGTTAGGGTTAAGGTTAGGGTTAGGATAAGGGTAAGGGTTAGGGTTAAGGTTAGTGTTAGAGTTAGGATTATGGATAGGGTTAGGGTCAGGGTAAAGGTTACGGTTAGGTTCAGGTTTAGGGTTATTGTAAGGGTAAGCGTTAGGTTTAGTGTTAGGGTTAAGGTTAGGGTTAGGATAATGGTAAGAGTTTGGGCAAGAGTTTGGGTTTGGGTAAGGGTTAGGGTTAGGGTAAGGGTTAGGGTTAGGGTTAGAGTTAGGGTTAGGTTTAGGGTTAGGGTAAGGGTAAGGGTTAGGGTTAAGTTTAGTGTTAGAGTTAGGATTATCGATAGGGTTAGGGTCAGGGTAAAGGTCACGGTTAGGTTTAGGTTTAGGGTTATTGTAAGGGTAAGGGTTAGGTTTAGTGTTAGGGTTAGGGTTATGGTTAGGGTTAGTGTAAGGATAAGGGTTTGGGTTAAGGTTAGGGTTAGGGTTAGGGTTAAGGTTAGGGTTAGGGTTAGGGTTAGGGTAAGGGTAAGGGTTAGGTTTAGGTTTAGGATTAGGGTTAGAGTAAGGGTAAGGGTAAGGGTTAGGGTTAAGGTTAGGTTTAGGGTTAGGATTAGTGTTAGTGTTAGGGTTAGGGTTAGGGTTAGGGTAAGGGTTAGGTTTAGGGTTAGGTTTAGGGTAAGGGTTAGGGTTAGGGTTAGGTTTAGGGTTAGGTTAAGGGTAAGTGTTAGGGTTACGGTTGGGTTAGGGTTAGGGTTAGGATAAGGGTAAGGTTTAGGGTTAGGTTTAGGGTTAGGGTTCGGGGTTAGGGTTAGGGTTAGGGTTAGAGTTAGGTTTTGGGTTCGGGTTAGGGTAAGGGTAAGGGTTAGAGTTAGGGTTAGGGTTAGTGTAGGGTTTAGGGTTAGGGTTAGGGTAAGGGTAAGGTTAAGTGTAAGGATAGGGTTAGGGTTAGGGATAAGGTTAGGGTTACGGTTAGGGTTAGATTTAGGTTTAGGGTTAGGGTTAGGGTAAGGGTAAGGTTTAGGGTTAGGGTTAGGGTTAGGGTTAGGGTAGGTGTTAGGGTAAGGGTAAGTGTTAGGGTTAGGGTTAGGGTTAGGATAAGTGTAAAGGTTAGGGTAAGGGTAAGGGTTAGGGTTAGGGTTAGGGCCAGGGTTATTGTTAGGCTCAGGTTTAGGGTTAGAGTTAGGGTTAGATTTAGGGTTAGGGTTAGGGTTAGGGTTAGGTTTAGGGTTAGGGTAAGGGTTAGGGATAGGGTTAGGGTTAGTGTTAAGGTTAGGTTAGGGTTATGGTTAGGTTTATGGTTAGCGTTAGGGTAAGGGTAAGGGTTAAGTTTAGGGTTATGATTACGGTTAAGTTTAGGGTTAGGGTTAGGGTTAGGGTAAGGTTTAGGGTTAGGGTTAGGATTAGAGTTAGGGTTAGGGTTAGGGTAAGGGTTAGGGTTAGGGTTAGGGTTAGAGTTGGGGTTAGGTTTAGGGTAAGGGTTAGGGTTAGGGTTAGGGTTAGAGTTGGGGTTAGGGTAGGGTAAGGGTTTGGGATAGGTTTAGGGTTAGGTTTAGAGTTAGGGTTAGGGTTAGAGTAAGGGTTAGGGATAGGGTTAGGGTTAGGGTTAAGGTTAGGGTTAGGGTTAGGGTTAGGTTTAGGGTTAGGGTTAGGGTAAGGGTTAGGGTTAGGGTTATGGTTACAGTTAAGTTTAGGGTTAGGGTTATGGTAAGGGTTAGGGTTAGGGTTAGGTTTGGAGTTAGGGTTAGAGTTAGGGTAAGGGTTAGGGTTAGAGTTAGGGTTAGAGTTAGGGTTAGGGTTAGGGTAAGGGTTAGGGATAGGTTTAGGGTTAGGGTTAGAGTTAGGGTTATGTTTAGGGTTAGAGTTAGGGTTAGCGTTAGGGTTAAGGTAAGAGTATGTGTTAGGTTTAGGTTTAGGGTTAGGGTTAGGTTTAGGGTTATGTTAAGGGTAAGGGTTAGGGTTACGTTTAGGGTTAGGTTTAGTGTTAGGATAAGGGTAAGGGTTAGGGTTAGGGTTAGGGTTAGGGTTTGGGTTAGGTTTGGGGTTAGGGTTACGTAACGGTAATGGTTAGGGTTAGGGTTAGGGTTAGTGTTAGGTTAAGGGTTGGGTTTAGGGTTAGGTTTAGGCTTAGGGTTAGGGTAAGGGTAAGGTTTAGGGTTAGGGTTAGGGTTAGTTTTAGGGTTAGGGTTAGGGTAAGGGTAAGGGTTAGGGATAGGGTTAGTGTTAGGGTTAAGTTTAGGGTTAGGGTAAGGGTAAGAGTTTAGGTTAGATTTTGGGTTTGGGTAAGGGTTAGTGTTAGGGTTAGGGGTAAGGTTAGGTTTAGGGTTAGGGTAAGGGTAAGGGTTAGGGTTAGGGTTAGGGCCAGGGTTATTGTTAAGGTTAGGGTAAGGGTTAGGGTTAGGATTAGGGTTAGGCTTAGGGTTAGGGTTAGGGTAAGTATAAGGGTTAGGGTTAAGGTTAGGGTTAGAGTTAGGATTAGGATAGAATTAGGGTCAGGGTAAAGGTTACGGTTAGGTTTAGGTTTAGGTTTAGGGTAAGGGTAAGGGTTAGGTTTAGTGTTAGGGTTAGGTTTAGGGTTAGGGTTATGGTTAGGGTTAGTGTAAGGATAAGGGTTAGGGGTAAGGTTAGGGTTAGGGTTAGGGTTAGGGTTAGGGTTAAGGTTAGGGTTAGAGTTAGGGTTAGGGTTAGGGTAAGGGTAAGGGTTAGGGTTAGGGTTAGGGTTAGGGTTAGGGTAAGGGTAAGGGTTAGGGATAGGGTTAGGGTTAGGATTAAGGTTAGAGTTAAGTTTAGGGTTAGGGTAAGGGTAAGGATTAGGGTTAGGGTTAGGGTTAAGGTTAGGGTTTGTGTTAGGTTTAGGGTTAGGGTTAGGGTAAGGGTAAGGGTTAGGGATAGGGCTAGGGTTAGGGTTAAGGTTAGAGTTAGGTTTAGGGTTAGGGTAAGGGTAAGGATTAGGGTTAGGGTTAGGGTTAAGGTTAGGGTTACTTTTAGGATAAGGGTAAGGGTAAGGGTAAGGTTTAGGGATAGGGCTAGGGTTAGGGTTAAGGTTAGTGTTAGGGTTAGGGTTAGAATTAGGTTTAGGGTTAGGGTTAAGGTAAGGGTAAGGGTTAGGGTTAGGGTTAGGGTTAGGGTAAGGGTTAGGGTAAGGGTAAGTGTTAGGGTTAGGGTTAGGGTTAGGGTAGGGGTTATGGTAAGGGTAAGTGTTAGGGTTATGGTTACGGTTAGGGTTAGGGTAAGGGTATGTGTTAGGTTTAGTTTTAGGGTTAAGGTTAGAGTTAGGGTTAGCGTTAGTGTAAGGGTAAGGTTTAGATTTAGGATTAGGGTTAAGATAAGGGTAAGGGTTAGGGTTAGGGTTAAGGTAGGGTTTAGGGTAAGGTTTAGGGTTAGGGTTAGGGTTAAGGTTAGGGTTAGGGTTAGGGTTAGGTTTAGGGTTATTGTTAGGGTAAGGGTTAGGGTTAGGGTTATGGTTACAGTTAAGTTTAGGATTAGGGTTAGGGTGAGGGTAAGGGTTAGGGTTAGGGTTAGGTTTAGAGTTAGGGTTAGGGTTAGGGTAAGGGTTAGGGATAGGTTTTGGGTTAGGGTTAGAGTTCGGGTTATGTTTAGGGTTACAGTTAGGGTTAGGGTTAGGGTTAGGGTAAGGGTATGTGTTAGGTTTAGGGTTAGGGTTAAGGTTAGGTTTAGGGTTAGCGTTAGGGTAAGGGTAAGGGTTAGGGTTAGGGTGAGGATTAGGATTAAGATAAGGGTAAGGGTTAGGGTTACGGTTAAGGTTATGGTTAGGGTAAGGTTTAGGGTTAGGTTTAGGGTAAGGGTAAGGGTTAGGGTTAGGGTTAGGATTAGGGTTAGGGTAAGGGTAAGGGTTAGGGTTAGCGTTAGGGTTAGGTTTAGGGTTAGGGTTAGGGTAAGGATAAGGGTTAGGTTTAGGTTTAGTGTTAGGGTTAAGGTTAGGGTTAGGGTAAGGTTAAGAGTTTGGGTAAGAGTTTGGGTTTGGATAAGAGTTAGGGTTAGGGTAAGGGTTAGGGTTAGAGTTAGGGTAAGGTTTAGTGTTAGGGTTAGGGGTAGGGTTAGGGTTAAGTTTAGGTTAGGGTTAGTGTTAGGGTTTGGTTTTGGTTTAGGGTAAGGGTAAGGGTTAGGGTTAGGGTTAGGGTTAGGGTTAGGGTTAGGGTAAGGGTTAGGGTTAGGGTTAGGGTAGGGGTTAGGGTAAGGGTAAGTGTTAGGGTAGGGGTTATGGTTAGGATAAGTGAAGGGTTAAGGTTAGGTTTAGGGTTAAGGGTTAGGACGAGATTTACTTAAGGGTAAGGGTTAGGTTTAGGGTTACGCTTAGTGTTAGTGTTAGGTTTAGGGTTGGGGTTAGGGTTAGGTTTAGTGTTAGGGTTAGGGTAAGGCTAAGGTTTAGGGTTAGAGTTAGGGTTAGGTTTAGGGTTAGAGTTAGGGTAAGGATAATGGTTAGGTTTAGGTTTAGTGTTAGGGTTAAGGTTAGGGTTAGGATAAGGGTAAGAATTTGGGTAAGAGTTTGGTTTTGGGTAAGGGTTAGGGTTATTGTAAGGGTTAGGGTTAGAGTTAGGGTTAGGTTTAGGGTTAGGGTTAGGGTTAGGGTAAGGGTAAGGGTTAGGTTTAATGTTAGGGTTAGGTATAGGGTTAGGGTTATGGTTAGGGTTAGTGTAAGGATAAGGGTTAGAGTTAGGTTTAGGGTTAGGGTTAGGGTAAGGGTTAGGGTTAGGTTTAGGGTTAGTGTTAGGTTTAGGGTTAGGGTTAGGGTAAGGGTAAGGGTTAGGGATAGGGTTAGGGTTAGGTTTAAGGTTAGAGTTAGGTTTAGGGTTAGGGTAAGTGTAAGGGTTAGGGTTAGGGTTAGGGTTAAGGTTAGGGTTACTTTTAGGATAAGGGTAAGGGTAAGGGTAAGGGTTAGGGCTAGGGCTAGGGTTAGGTTTAAGGTTAGTGTTAGGGTTAGGGTTAGAGTTAGGTTTAGGGTTAGGGTTAAGGTAAGGGTAAGGGTTAGGGTTAGGGTTAGGGTAAGGTTTAGGGTAAGGGTAAGTGTTAGGGTTAGGGTTAGTGTTAGGGTAGGGGTTAGGGTAAGGGTAAGTGTTAGGGTTAGGGTTAGGGTTAGGGTAGGGGTTAGGGTAAGAGTAAGTGTTAGGGTTGGGGTTAGGGTTAGGATAAGTGTAAGGGTTAGGGTTAGGGTTAGGATTAGGGCTTAGGATTAGTGTTACATAAGGGAAAGGGTTAGGTTTAGGGTTAGGGTTAGTGTTAATGTTAGGTTTAGGGTTGGGGTTAGTGTTAGGTTTAGTGTTAGGGTTACAGTAAGGGTAAGGTTTAGGGTTAGGGTTAGGGTTAGGGTAAGGTAAGGGTTAGGGTTAAGGTTAGGTTTAGAGTAGGGATTATGGATAGTGTTAGGGTCATGGTAAAGGTTATGGTTAGGTTTAGGTTTTGGGTTAGGGTAAGGGTAAGGGTTAGGGTTAGGTTTAGGTTTAGGGTTAGGGAAAGGGTAAGGGTAAGGGTTAAGTTTAGGTTTAGGGGTAGGGTTAGGGTAAGGGTAAGGGTTAGGGTTAGGTTTAGGGTTAGGGTTAGTGTTAGGGTTAGGGTAAGGGTTAGGGTTAGGTTTAGGGTAGGGTTAGGGTAAGGGTTAGGGTTAGGGTTAAGGTTAGGTTTTGGGTTAGGGTTAGTGTTAGGGTTAGGGTTAGGGTTAGGGTAAGGGTTAGGTTTAGGGTTAGGTTTAGGGTTAGGTTAAGGGTAAGTGTTAGGGTTACCGTTAGGGTTACGGTTAGTGTTAGGATAAGGGTAAGGTTCAGGTTATGGTTAGCGTTAGGGTTTGGGGTTACGGTTAGGAATAGGGTTAGAGTTAGGTTTAGTGTTAGGGTTAGGGTAAGGGTAAGGGTTGGGTTAGGGTTAGGGTTAGTGTTAGCTTTAGTGTTAGGGTTAGGGTAGGGTAAGTGTTAGGGATAGGGTTACGTTTAGGGTTAAGGTTAGGGTTAGGGTTAGGGTTAGGGTAAGGGTAAGGGTAAATGTTAGGGACAGGGTTAGGTTTAGGGTTAAGGATATGGTTAGGGTTAGGGTTAGAGTTAGGTTTAGGGTTAGGGTTAGGTTAAGGTTAAGGGTTAGGTTTAGGTTTAGGGTTAGGGTTAGGGTAAGGGTAAGTGTTAGGGTTAGGGTTAGGATAAGTGTAAGGGTTAGGGTTAGGGTTAGGGTTAGGGGATAGGATTAGTGTTACTTAAGGGTAAGGGTTAGGTTTAGGGTTAGGGTTAGTGTTAATGTTAGGTTTAGGGTAAGGGTTAGGGTTAGGGTTAGGGTTAAGGTAAGGTAAGGGTTAGGGTTAGGGTTACTGTTAGGGTTAAGGTTAGGGTTAGGGTAAGGGTAAGAGTTTGGGTTAGAGTTGGGGTTTGGGTAAGGGTTAGGGTTAGGGTTAACGGTAAGGTTAGGTTTGTGGTTAGGGTAAGTGTAAGGGTTAGGGTTAGGGCCAGGGTTATTGTTAGGCTAAGGTTTATGGTTAGAGTTAAGGTTAGGTTTAGGGTTAGGGTTAGGGTTAGGGTAAGGGTAAGGGTTAGGCTTAAGGTTAGGGTTAGGTTTAGGTTTAGGGGTATGGTTAGGGTTATTGTAAGGAGAAGGGTTAGGGTTAAGGTTAGGGTTAGGGTTAGGGTTAGGGTTAAGGTTGGGGTTAGTGTTAGGTTTGGGTAAGGGTAAGGCTTAGGGTTAGTTTTAGGGTTAGGATTAGGGTAAGGGTAAGGGTAAGGGTTAGGGTTAAGATTAGGGTTAGGGTTAGTGTTAGGGTTAGGGTTAGGGTTAGGTAAGGGTAAGTTTTAAGGTTAGGGTTAGGGTTAGGTTTAGGTTTAGTGTAAGGGAAAGGGTTAGGCTTAGGGTTAGGGTTAGGTTTAGGTTTAGGGTAAGGGTAATGGTTACTGTTAGGGTTAGGTTAAGGTTAGGGTAAGGATTAGGATTAGGGTTGGGGTTAGGGAAGGGGTTAGGGTAAGGGTAAGGGTTAGCATTAGGGTTAGGGTTAGAATAAGTGTAATGGTTAGGGTTAGGTTTAGGGTTAGGGTTAGTGTTAGGTTTAGGGTTGGGGTTAGGGTTAGGTTTAGGCTTAGGGTTAGGGTAAGGGTAAGGTTTAGGGATAGGGTTAGGGTTAGTTTTATGTTTAGGGTTAGGGTAAGGGTAAGGGTTAGATTTTGGGTAGTGTTAGGGTTAAGGTTAGGGATAGGGATGGGTAAGAGTTTGGGTTAGAGTTTGGGTTTGGGTAAGGGTTAGTGTTAGGGTTAGGGTTAGGATAAATGTAAGGGTTAGGGTTAGGGTTAGGGTTAGGGGTTAGGATTAGTGTTACTTAAGGGTAAGGGTTAGGTTTAGGGTTAGGGTTAGTGTTAATGTTAGGTTTAGGGTAAGGGTTAGGGTTAGGGTTAGGGTTAGGGTTAAGGTAAGGTAAGGGTTAGGGTTAGGGTTAGTGTTAGGGTTAAGGTTAGGTTTAGGGTAAGGGTAAGAGTTTGGGTTAGAGTTTGGGTTTGGGTAAGGGTTAGGGTTAGGGTTAGCGGTAAGGTTTGGGTTAGGGTAAGGGTAAGGGTTTGGGTTAGGGCCAGGGTTATTGTTAGGCTAAGGGTTATGGTTAGAGTTAAGGTTAGGTTTAGGGTTAGGGTTAGGGTTAGGGTTAGGCTTAGGGTAAGGGTAAGGGTTAGGCTTAAGGTTAGGGTTAGAGTTAGTATTATGGATACGGTAGGGTCAGGGTAAATGTTACGGTTATGTTTAGGTTTGGGGTTAGGTTAAGGATAAGGGTTAGGTTTAGTGTTAGGGTTAGGTTTATGATTAGCGGTATGGTTAGGGTTATTGTAAGGAGAAGGGTTAGGGTTAAGGTTAGGGTTAGGGTTAGGGTTAGGGTTAGGTTTAGGGTTAGGGTTAGGGTAAGGGTAAGGTTTAGTCTTAGGGTTAGGATTAGGGTTAAGTTTAGGGTTAGGATTAGAGTAAGGGTTAGGGTTACGGTTAGGTTTAGGGTAAGGGTTTGGGTTAGGTTTAGCGTTGGGGTTAAGGTTAGGGTTTGGGTTAGGTTTAGGTAAGGGTAAGTTTTAAGGTTAGGGTTAGGGTTAGGTTTAGGTTTAGGGTAAGGGAAAGGGTTAGGCTTAGGGTTAGGGTTAGGGTTAGGTTTAGGTTTAGGGTAAGGGTAATGGTTACTGTTAGGGTTAGGTTAAGGTTAGGGTAAGGGTTAGGATTAGGGTTGGGGTTAGGGTAGGGGTTAGGGTAAGGGTAAGTGTTAGCATTAGGGTTAGGGTTAGAATAAGTGTAATGGTTAGGGTTAGGTTTAGGGTTAGGGTTAGTGTTAGGTTTAGGGTTGGGGTTAGGGTTAGGTTTAGGCTTAGGGTTAGGGTAAGGGTAAGGTTTAGGGTTAGGGTTAGGGTTAGTTTTAGGTTTAGGGTTAGGGTAAGGGTAAGGGTTAGGGTTTGGTTAGTGTTAGGGTTAAGGTTATGGATAGGGATGGGTAAGAGTTTGGGTTAGAGTTTGGGTTTGGGTAAGGGTTAGGGTTAGGGTTAGGCGTAAATTTAGGGTGAGGGTTAGGGTAAGTGTAAGGGTTAGGGTTAGAGTTAGGGAAAGGGTTATTGTTAGGGTAAGGGTTATGGGTAGTGTTAGGGTTAGGTTTAGGGTTAGGGTTGGGGTTAGGGTTAGGTTAAGGGTAGGGGTTAGGGTTAAGCTTAGGGTTAGAGTTAGGATTATGGTTAGGGGTAGTGTCAGGGTAAGGGTTACGTGTAGGTTTAGGTTTAGGATTAGGGTAAGGGTAAGGGTTAGGTTTAGGGTTAGGGTTAGGTTAAGGGTTAGGGTTATAGTTATTGTTAGGGTAAGGATAAGGGTTATGGTTAAGGTTAGGGTTAGGGTTAGGGTTAGGGTTAATGTTAGGGTTAGGATTAGGGTAAGGGTAAGGGTTAGGTTTAGGTTTAGGGTAAGGGTTAGGGTAAGTGTAAGGGTAAGGGTAAGGGTTAGGGTTAAGGTTAGGTTTAGGGTTAGGGTTAGGGTTAGGGTAAGGGTAAGGGTTAGGGTTAGGATTAGAGTAAGGGTTAGGGTTAGGGTTAGGGTTATGGTTATGTTTAGGGTTACGGTTAGGGTTAGGGTAAGGGTTAGGTTAAGTGTATGTGTTAGGTTTAGGGTTAGGGTGAAGGTTTGGGTTAGGGTTAGCGTTAGGGTAAGGGTAAGAGTTAGGGTTAGGATTAGGGTTAAGATAAGGGTAAGGGTTAGTGTTAGGGTTAAGGTTATTGTTAGGGTAAGGTTTAGGGTTAGGTTTAGGGTAAGGGTAAGGGTTAGGGTTAGGGTTAGGGTAAGGGTAAGGGTTAGGGTTAGGTTTAGGTTTAGGGTTAGGTTTAGGATTAGGGTAAGGGTAAGTGTTAGGGTTATGGTTAGGTTAGGGTTAGGGTAAGGGTTAGGCTTAGGGTTAGGTTTAGGTTTAGGGTAAGGGTAAGTGTTAGTGTTAGTGTTAGGTTTAGGTTTTGCGTTAGTGTCAGGATAAGGGTAAGGGTTAGCTTAGGGTTAGGGTTAGGGTGCGGGGTTAGGGTTAGGGTTAGAGTTAGGTTTAGCGTTAGGATTAGGGTAAGGGTAAGGGTTAGGTTTAGGTTTAGGTTTAGGGTTAGGTTTAGGGTTAGGGTTAGGGTAAGGATAAGGTTTAGGGTTAGGGTTATTGTTAGGGTTAAGTTTATGGTTAGGGTTAGGGTCAGGGTTAGGGTTAGAGTTATGGTTAGGTTTAGAGTTAGGGTAAGGGTAAGTTTTAGGGTTAGGGTTGGGTTAGGGTTAGTGTAAGGGTAAGGGTTAGGGTTAGGTTTAGGGTGAGGGTTAGGGTAAGGGTAAAGGTAAGGGTTAGGGTTAAGTTTAGGTTTAGGGTTAGGGTTAGGGTAAGGTTAAGGGTTAGGGTTAGGATTAGGGTAAGGGTTAGGTTTACGGTTAGGGTTAGGGTTAGGGTTAGCATTAGGGTAAGGGTAAGAGTTAGGGTTAGTATAAGGGTAAGGGTTAGCTGAGGGTTAGGGTTAGGGTTCGGGGTTAGGGTTGGGGTTAGGGTTGGAGTTAGGTTTAGCATTATGGTTAGTGTAAGGGTAAGGGTTAGGGTTAGAGTTAGGTTTAGTGTTAGGGTTAGGGTTAGGGTTAGGGTAAGGGTTAGGGTTAGAGTTAGGGTTAGGGTTAGAGTTAGGGTTAGGGTAAGTTTTAGTGTTAGGGTTAGGGTTAGGGTTAGGGTAAGGGTTAGGGGTAGGATTAGCGTTGGGGTTAAGGTTAGGATTTCGGTTAGGGTAAGGGTAAGGGTTAGGGTTAGGTTTAGGGTTAGGGTTAGGGTAAGTGTTAGGGTTTCGGTTAGGGTTACGGTTAGTGTTAGGATAAGGGTAAGGTTTAGGTTTAGGGTTAGCATTAGGGTTTGGGGTTACGGTTCGGAATAGGGTTAGAGTTAGGTTTAGGGTTAGGGTTAGGGTAAGGGTAAGGGTTAGGGTTAGGGTTAGGGTTAGTGTTAGGTTTAGTGTTTGGGTTAGGGTAAGGGTAAGTGTTAGGGATAGGGTTAGGGTTAGGTTTAAATTTAGGGTTAGGGTTAGGGTTAGGGCAAGGGTAAGGGTAAGGGTTAGGGATAGGGTTAGGTTTAGGGTTAAGGATAGGGTTAGGGTTAGGGTTAGAGTTAGGTTTAGGGTTAGGGTTAGGTTAAGGGTAAGGGTTAGGTTTAGGATTAGGGTTAGGGTTAGGGTAAGGGTTAGGGTTAGGGTTAGGGTTAGGATAAGTGTAAGGGTTAGGGTTAGGGTTAGGGTTAGGGGTTAGGTTTAGTGTTACTTAAGGGTAAGTGTTAGGTTTAGGGTTAGGGTTAGTGTTAATGTTAGGTTTAGGGTAAGGGTTGGGGTTAGGGTTAGGGTTAGGGTTAAGGTAAGGTAACGGTTAGGGTTACGGTTAGTGTTAGGGTTAAGGTTAGGGTTAGGGTAAGGGTAAGAGTTTGGGTTAGAGTTTGGGTTTGGGTAAGGGTTAGGGTTAGGGTTAGGGTTAGGGTTAGGCTTAGGGTAAGGTTAAGGGTTAGGCTTAAGGTTAGGGTTAGAGTTAGTATTATGGATACGGTTAGGGTCAGGGTAAATGTTACGGTTAGGTTTAGGTTTAGGGTTAGGGTAAGGGTAAGGGTTAGGTTTAGTGTTAGGGTTAGGTTTAGGTTTACCGGTATGGTTAGGGTTATTGTAAGGAGAAGGGTTAGGGTTAAGGTTAGGGTTAGGGTTAGGGTTAGGGTTAGGGTTAAGGTTAGGGTTAGGGTTAGGTTTAGGGTAAGGGTAAGGGTTAGGGTTAGTTTTAGGGTCAGGATTAGGGTAAGGGTAAGGGTAAGGGTTAGGGTTAAGGTTAGGGTTAGGGTTAGGGTTAGGTTAAGGGTTAGGGTTAGGGTTAGGGTTAGGGTAAGGGTTAGGGTTAGTTTTAGGGTTAGGTTTAGGGTAAGTGTTAGGGTTTCGGTTACGGTTATGGTTAATGTTAGGATAAGGGTAAGTTTTAGGGTTAGGGTTAGGGTTAGGGTTAGGGTTCGGGGTTAGGGTTAGGGTTAGAGTTAGGTTTAGGGTTAGGGTTAGGGTAAGGGTAAGGGTTAGGGTTAGGGTTAGTGTTAGGTTTAGGGTTAGGGTTAGGGTAAGGGTAAGTGTTAGGGATAGGTTTAGGGTTAGGGTTAAGGTTAGGGTTAGGGTTAGGTTTAGGTTTAGGGTTAGGGTTAGGGTAAGGGTAAGGGTTAGTCTTAGGGTTAGGGTTAGGGTTAAGTTAGGGGTTAGGATTAGAGTAAGGGTTAGGGTTACGGTTAGGTTTGGGGTAAGGGTTTGGGTTAGGTTTAGCGTTGGGGTTAAGGTTAGGGTTAGGGTTAGGTTTAGGTAAGGGTAAGTTTTAAGGTTAGGGTTAGGGTTAGGTTTAGGTTTAGGGTAAGGGAAAGGGTTAGGCTTAGGGTTAGGGTTAGGTTTAGGTTTAGGGTAAGGGTAATGGTTACTGTTATGGTTAGGTTAAGGTTAGGGTAAGGGTTAGGATTAGGGTTGGGGTTAGGGTAGGAGTTAGGGTAAGGGTAAGGGTTAGCATTAGGGTTAAGGTTAGAATAAGTGTAATGGTTAGGGTTAGGTTTAGGGTTAGGGTTAGTGTTAGGTTTAGGGTTGGGGTTAGGGTTAGGTTTAGGCTTAGGGTTAGGGTAAGGGTAAGGTTTAGGGTTAGGGTTAGGGTTAGTTTTAGGTTTAGGGTTAGGGTTAGGGTAAGGGTAAGGGTTAGGGTTTGGTTAGTGTTAGGGTTAAGGTTAGGGATAGGGATGGGTAAGAGTTTGGGTAAGGGTTAGGGTTAGGGTTAGGCGTAAATTTAGGGTGAGGGTTAGGGTAAGTGTAAGGGTTAGGTTTAGAGTTAGGGAAAGGGTTCTTGTTAGGGTAAGGGTTATGGTTAGTGTTAGGGTTAGGTTTAGGGTTAGGGTTAGGGTTAGGGGTAGGGTAAGGGTAGGGGTTAGGGTTAAGGTTAGGGTTAGAGTTAGGATTATGGTTAGGTCTAGTGTCAGGGTAAGGGTTACGTGTAGGTTTAGGTTTAGGATTAGGGTAAGGGTAAGTGTTAGGTTTAGGGTTAGGGTTAGGTTAAGGGTTAGGGTTATGGTTAGGGTTAGGGTAAGGATAAGGGTTATGGTTAAGCTTAGGGTTAGGGTTAGGGTTAAGGTTAGGGTTAGGATCAGGGTAAGGGTAAGGGTTAGGTTTAGGTTTAGGCTGAGGGTTAGGGTAAGGGTAAGGGTAAGGGTAAGGGTTAGGGTCAAGGTTAGGTTTAGGGTTAGGATTAGGGTTAGGATAAGGGTAAGAGTTAGGGTTAGGATTAGGGTTAAGATAAGGGTACGGGTTAGTGTTAGGGTTAAGGTTATTGTTAGGGTAAGGTTTAGGGTTAGGTTTAGGGTAAGGGTAAGGGTTAGGGTTAGGGTTAGGGTTATGGTAAGGGTAAGGGTTAGGGTTAGGTTTAGGTTTAGGGTTAGGTTTAGGATTAGGGTAAGGGTAAGGGTTAGGGTTATGGTTAGGTTAGGGTTAGGGTAAGGGTTAGGTTTAGGGTTAGAGTAAGGGTAAGTGTTAGTGTTAGGATTAGGTTTTGGGTTAGTGTCAGGAAAAGGGTAAGGATTAGCTTAGGGTTAGTGTTAGGATTCGGGGTTAGGGTTAGGGTTAGAGTTAGGTTTAGCGTTAGGGTTAGGGTAAGGGTAAGGATTAGGTTTAGTGTTAGGGTTAGGGTTAGGTTTAGGGTTAGGGTTAGGGTAAGGATAAGGTTTAGGGTTAGGGTTATTGTTAGGGTTAAGTTTAGGGTTAGGGTTAGGGTCAGGGTTAGGGTTAGAGTTATGGTTAGGGTTAGAGGTAGGGTAAGGGTAAGTTTTAGGGTTAGGGTTGGGTTAGGGTTAGTTTAAGGGTAAGGGTTAGGGTTAGGTTTAGGGTGAGGGTTAGGGTAAGGGTAAAGGTAAGGGTTAGGGTTCAGTTTAGGTTTAGGGTTAGGGTTAGGGTAAGGTTAAGGGTTAGGGTTAGGATTAGGGTTAGGGTTAGGGTTAGGGTTAGGGTTAGGGTAAGGGTAAGGGTTAGGGTTAGGGTTAGGGCCAGGGTTAGTGTTAGGCTAAGGGTTAGGGTTAGAGTTAAGGTTAGGTTTAGGGTTATGGTTATGGTTAGGATTAGGCTTAGGGTAAGGGTAAGGGTTAGGCTTAAGGTTAGGGTTAGAGTTAGTATTATGGATACGGTTAGGGTCAGGGTAAATGTTACGGTTAGGTTTAGGTTTAGGGTTAGGGTAAGGGTAAGGGTTAGGTTTAGTGTTAGGGTTCGGTTTAGGTTTAGCG
>JANJXV010000048.1:6065000-6120000 GCA_024803745.1 Megascapheus bottae
GAGTTAGGTTTAGGGTTAGGGTAAGGGTAAGGGTTAGGGTTAGGGTTAGGGTTAAGGTTAGGGTTACTTTTAGGATAAGGGTAAGGGTAAGGGTAAGGGTTAGGGCTAGGGCTAGGGTTAGTTTTAAGGTTAGTGTTAGGGTTAGGGTTAGAGTTAGGTTTAGGGTTAGGGTTAAGGTAAGGGTAAGGGTTAGGGTTAGGGTTAGGGTTAGGGTAAGGTTTAGGGTAAGGGTAAGTGTTAGGGTTAGGGTTAGTGTTAGGGTAGGGGTTAGGGTAAGGGTAAGTGTTAGGGTTAGGGTTAGGGTTAGGGTAGGGGTTAGGGTAAGAGTAAGTGTTAGGGTTGGGGTTAGGGTTAGGATAAGTGTAAGGGTTAGGGTTAGGGTTAGGATTAGGGCTTAGGATTAGTGTTACATAAGGGAAAGGGTTAGGTTTAGGGTTAGGGTTAGTGCTAATGTTAGGTTTAGGGTTGGGGTTAGTGTTAGGTTTAGTGTTAGGGTTACGGTAAGGGTAAGGTTTAGGGTTAGGGTTAGGGTTAGGGTAAGGTAAGGGTTAGGGTTAAGGTTAGGTTTAGAGTAGGGATTATGGATAGGGTTAGGGTCATGGTAAAGGTTATGGTTAGGTTTAGGTTTTGGGTTAGGGTAAGGGTAAGGGTTATGGTTAGGTTTAGGTTTAGGGTTAGGGAAAGGGTAAGGGTAAGGGTTAAGTTTAGGTTTAGGGGTAGGGTTAGGGTAAGGGTAAGGGTTAGGGTTAGGTTTAGGGTTAGGGTTAGTGTTAGGGTTAGGGTAAGGGTTAGGGTTAGGTTTAGGGTAGGGTTAGGGTAAGGGTTAGGGTTAGGGTTAAGGTTAGGTTTTGGGTTAGGGTTAGTGTTAGGGTTAGGGTTAGGGTAAGGGTTAGGTTTAGGGTTAGGTTTAGGGTTAGGTTAAGGGTAAGTGTTAGGGTTACCGTTAGGGTTACGGTTAGTGTTAGGATAAGGGTAAGGTTCAGGTTATGGTTAGCGTTAGGGTTTGGGGTTACGGTTAGGAATAGGGTTAGAGTTAGGTTTAGTGTTAGGGTTAGGGTAAGGGTAAGGGTTGGGTTAGGGTTAGGGTTAGTGTTAGCTTTAGTGTTAGGGTTAGGGTAGGGTAAGTGTTAGGGATAGGGTTACGTTTAGGGTTAAGGTTAGGGTTAGGGTTAGGGTTAGGGTAAGGGTAAGGGTAAATGTTAGGGACAGGGTTAGGTTTAGGGTTAAGGATATGGTTAGGGTTAGGGTTAGAGTTAGGTTTAGGGTTAGGGTTAGGTTAAGGTTAAGGGTTAGGTTTAGGTTTAGGGTTAGGGTTAGGGTAAGGGTAAGTGTTAGGGTTAGGGTTAGGATAAGTGTAAGGGTTAGGGTTAGGGTTAGGGTTAGGGGATAGGATTAGTGTTACTTAAGGGTAAGGGTTAGGTTTAGGGTTAGGGTTAGTGTTAATGTTAGGTTTAGGGTAAGGGTTAGGGTTAGGGTTAGGGTTAAGGTAAGGTAAGGGTTAGGGTTAGGGTTACTGTTAGGGTTAAGGTTAGGGTTAGGGTAAGGGTAAGAGTTTGGGTTAGAGTTGGGGTTTGGGTAAGGGTTAGGGTTAGGGTTAACGGTAAGGTTAGGTTTGTGGTTAGGGTAAGTGTAAGGGTTAGGGTTAGGGCCAGGGTTATTGTTAGGCTAAGGTTTATGGTTAGAGTTAAGGTTAGGTTTAGGGTTAGGGTTAGGGTTAGGGTAAGGGTAAGGGTTAGGCTTAAGGTTAGGGTTAGGTTTAGGTTTAGGGGTATGGTTAGGGTTATTGTAAGGAGAAGGGTTAGGGTTAAGGTTAGGGTTAGGGTTAGGGTTAGGGTTAGGGTTAAGGTTGGGGTTAGTGTTAGGTTTGGGTAAGGGTAAGGCTTAGGGTTAGTTTTAGGGTTAGGATTAGGGTAAGGGTAAGGGTAAGGGTTAGGGTTAAGATTAGGGTTAGGGTTAGTGTTAGGGTTAGGGTTAGGGTTAGGTAAGGGTAAGTTTTAAGGTTAGGGTTAGGGTTAGGTTTAGGTTTAGTGTAAGAGAAAGGGTTAGGCTTAGGGTTAGGGTTAGGTTTAGGTTTAGGGTAAGGGTAATGGTTACTGTTAGGGTTAGGTTAAGGTTAGGGTAAGGATTAGGATTAGGGTTGGGGTTAGGGAAGGGGTTAGGGTAAGGGTAAGGGTTAGCATTAGGGTTAGGGTTAGAATAAGTGTAATGGTTAGGGTTAGGTTTAGGGTTAGGGTTAGTGTTAGGTTTAGGGTTGGGGTTAGGGTTAGGTTTAGGCTTAGGGTTAGGGTAAGGGTAAGGTTTAGGGATAGGGTTAGGGTTAGTTTTATGTTTAGGGTTAGGGTAAGGGTAAGGGTTAGATTTTGGGTAGTGTTAGGGTTAAGGTTAGGGATAGGGATGGGTAAGAGTTTGGGTTAGAGTTTGGGTTTGGGTAAGGGTTAGTGTTAGGGTTAGGGTTAGGATAAATGTAAGGGTTAGG
This sequence comes from Megascapheus bottae, assembly GCA_024803745.1. Classification (NCBI taxonomy): domain Eukaryota; kingdom Metazoa; phylum Chordata; class Mammalia; order Rodentia; family Geomyidae; genus Megascapheus; species Megascapheus bottae. The sequence continues at coordinate 6,067,477 of JANJXV010000048.1, forward strand.
GTTAGGGTTAGGGTTAGGGGTTAGGATTAGTGTTACTTAAGGGTAAGGGTTAGGTTTAGGGTTAGGGTTAGTGTTAATGTTAGGTTTAGGGTAAGGGTTAGGGTTAGGGTTAGGGTTAGGGTTAAGGTAAGGTAAGGGTTAGGGTTAGGGTTAGTGTTAGGGTTAAGGTTAGGGTTAGGGTAAGGGTAAGAGTTTGGGTTAGAGTTTGGGTTTGGGTAAGGGTTAGGGTTAGGGTTAGCGGTAAGGTTAGGGTTAGGGTAAGGGTAAGGGTTTGGGTTAGGGCCAGGGTTATTGTTAGGCTAAGGGTTATGGTTAGAGTTAAGGTTAGGTTTAGGGTTAGGGTTAGGGTTAGGGTTAGGCTTAGGGTAAGGGTAAGGGTTAGGCTTAAGGTTAGGGTTAGAGTTAGTATTATGGATACGGTAGGGTCAGGGTAAATGTTACGGTTATGTTTAGGTTTGGGGTTAGGTTAAGGATAAGGGTTAGGTTTAGTGTTAGGGTTAGGTTTATGATTAGCGGTATGGTTAGGGTTATTGTAAGGAGAAGGGTTAGGGTTAAGGTTAGGGTTAGGGTTAGTGTTAGGGTTAGGTTTAGGGTTAGGGTTAGGGTAAGGGTAAGGGTTAGTCTTAGGGTTAGGATTAGGGTTAAGTTTAGGGTTAGGATTAGAGTAAGGGTTAGGGTTACGGTTAGGTTTAGGGTAAGGGTTTGGGTTAGGTTTAGCGTTGGGGTTAAGGTTAGGGTTTCGGTTAGGTTTAGGTAAGGGTAAGTTTTAAGGTTAGGGTTAGGTTAGGTTTAGGTTTAGGGTAAGGGAAAGGGTTAGGCTTAGGGTTAGGGTTAGGGTTAGGTTTAGGTTTAGGGTAAGGGTAATGGTTACTGTTAGGGTTAGGTTAAGGTTAGGGTAAGGGTTAGGATTAGGGTTGGGGTTAGGGTAGGGGTTAGGGTAAGGGTAAGGGTTAGCATTAGGGTTAGGGTTAGAATAAGTGTAATGGTTAGGGTTAGGTTTAGGGTTAGGGTTAGTGTTAGGTTTAGGGTTGGGGTTAGGGTTAGGTTTAGGCTTAGGGTTAGGGTAAGGGTAAGGTTTAGGGTTAGGGTTAGGGTTAGTTTTAGGTTTAGGGTTAGGGTAAGGGTAAGGGTTAGGGTTTGGTTAGTGTTAGGGTTAAGGTTATGGATAGGGATGGGTAAGAGTTTGGGTTAGAGTTTGGGTTTGGGTAAGGGTTAGGGTTAGGGTTAGGCGTAAATTTAGGGTGAGGGTTAGGGTAAGTGTAAGGGTTAGGGTTAGAGTTAGGGAAAGGGTTATTGTTAGGGTAAGGGTTATGGTTAGTGTTAGGGTTAGGTTTAGGGTTAGGGTTGGGGTTAGGGTTAGGTTAAGGGTAGGGGTTAGGGTTAAGCTTAGGGTTAGAGTTAGGATTATGGTTAGGGGTAGTGTCAGAGTAAGGGTTACGTGTAGGTTTAGGTTTAGGATTAGGGTAAGGGTAAGGGTTAGGTTTAGGGTTAGGGTTAGGTTAAGGGTTAGGGTTATAGTTATTGTTAGGGTAAGGATAAGGGTTATGGTTAAGGTTAGGGTTAGGGTTAGGGTTAGGGTTAATGTTAGGGTTAGGATTAGGGTAAGGGTAAGGGTTAGGTTTAGGTTTAGGGTAAGGGTTAGGGTAAGTGTAAGGGTAAGGGTAAGGGTTAGGGTTAAGGTTAGGTTTAGGGTTAGGGTTAGGGTTAGGGTAAGGGTAAGGGTTAGGGTTAGGATTAGAGTAAGGGTTAGGGTTAGGGTTAGGGTTATGGTTATGTTTAGGGTTACGGTTAGGGTTAGGGTAAGGGTTAGGTTAAGTGTATGTGTTAGGTTTAGGGTTAGGGTGAAGGTTTGGGTTAGGGTTAGCCTTAGGGTAAGGGTAAGAGTTAGGGTTAGGATTAGGGTTAAGATAAGGGTAAGGGTTAGTGTTAGGGTTAAGGTTATTGTTAGGGTAAGGTTTAGGGTTAGGTTTAGGGTAAGGGTAAGGGTTAGGGTTAGGGTTAGGGTAAGGGTAAGGGTTAGGGTTAGGTTTAGGTTTAGCGTTAGGTTTAGGATTAGGGTAAGGGTAAGTGTTAGGGTTATGGTTAGGTTAGGGTTAGGGTAAGGGTTAGGCTTAGGGTTAGGTTTAGGTTTAGGGTAAGGGTAAGTGTTAGTGTTAGTGTTAGGTTTAGGTTTTGCGTTAGTGTCAGGATAAGGGTAAGGGTTAGCTTAGGGTTAGGGTTAGGGTGCGGGGTTAGGGTTAGGGTTAGAGTTAGGTTTAGCGTTAGGATTAGGGTAAGGGTAAGGGTTAGGTTTAGGTTTAGGTTTAGGGTTAGGTTTAGGGTTAGGGTTAGGGTAAGGATAAGGTTTAGGGTTAGGGTTATTGTTAGGGTTAAGTTTATGGTTAGGGTTAGGGTCAGGGTTAGGGTTAGAGTTATGGTTAGGTTTAGAGTTAGGGTAAGGGTAAGTTTTAGGGTTAGGGTTGGGTTAGGGTTAGTGTAAGGGTAAGGGTTAGGGTTAGGTTTAGGGTGAGGGTTAGGGTAAGGGTAAAGGTAAGGGTTAGGGTTAAGTTTAGGTTTAGGGTTAGGGTTAGGGTAAGGTTAAGGGTTAGGGTTAGGATTAGGGTAAGGGTTAGGTTTACGGTTAGGGTTAGGGTTAGGGTTAGCATTAGGGTAAGGGTAAGAGTTAGGGTTAGTATAAGGGTAAGGGTTAGCTGAGGGTTAGGGTTAGGGTTCGGGGTTAGGGTTGGGGTTAGGGTTGGAGTTAGGTTTAGCATTATGGTTAGGGTAAGGGTAAGGGTTAGGGTTAGAGTTAGGTTTAGTGTTAGGGTTAGGGTTAGGGTTAGGGTAAGGGTTAGGGTTAGAGTTAGGGTTAGGGTTAGAGTTAGGGTTAGGGTAAGTTTTAGTGTTAGGGTTAGGGTTAGGGTTAGGGTAAGGGTTAGGGGTAGGATTAGCGTTGGGGTTAAGGTTAGGATTTCGGTTAGGGTAAGGGTAAGGGTTAGGGTTAGGTTTAGGGTTAGGGTTAGGGTAAGTGTTAGGGTTTCGGTTAGGGTTACGGTTAGTGTTAGGATAAGGGTAAGGTTTAGGTTTAGGGTTAGCATTAGGGTTTGGGGTTACGGTTAGGAATAGGGTTAGAGTTAGGTTTAGGGTTAGGGTTAGGGTAAGGGTAAGGGTTAGGGTTAGGGTTAGGGTTAGTGTTAGGTTTAGTGTTTGGGTTAGGGTAAGGGTAAGTGTTAGGGATAGGGTTAGGGTTAGGGTTAAATTTAGGGTTAGGGTTAGGGTTAGGGTAAGGGTAAGGGTAAGGGTTAGGGATAGGGTTAGGTTTAGGGTTAAGGATAGGGTTAGGGTTAGGGTTAGAGTTAGGTTTAGGGTTAGGGTTAGGTTAAGGGTAAGGGTTAGGTTTAGGATTAGGGTTAGGGTTAGGGTAAGGGTTAGGGTTAGGGTTAGGGTTAGAGAAGTGTAAGGGTTAGGGTTAGGGTTAGGGTTAGGGGTTAGGTTTAGTGTTACTTAAGGGTAAGTGTTAGGTTTAGGGTTAGGGTTAGTGTTAATGTTAGGTTTAGGGTAAGGGTTGGGGTTAGGGTTAGGGTTAGGGTTAAGGTAAGGTAACGGTTAGGGTTACGGTTAGTGTTAGGGTTAAGGTTAGGGTTAGGGTAAGGGTAAGAGTTTGGGTTAGAGTTTGGGTTTGGGTAAGGGTTAGGGTTAGGGTTAGGGTTAGGGTTAGGCTTAGGGTAAGGTTAAGGGTTAGGCTTAAGGTTAGGGTTAGAGTTAGTATTATGGATACGGTTAGGGTCAGGGTAAATGTTACGGTTAGGTTTAGGTTTAGGGTTAGGGTAAGGGTAAGGGTTAGGTTTAGTGTTAGGGTTAGGTTTAGGTTTACCGGTATGGTTAGGGTTATTGTAAGGAGAAGGGTTAGGGTTAAGGTTAGGGTTAGGGTTAGGGTTAGGGTTAGGGTTAAGGTTAGGGTTAGGGTTAGGTTTAGGGTAAGGGTAAGAGTTAGGGTTAGTTTTAGGGTCAGGATTAGGGTAAGGGTAAGGGTAAGGGTTAGGGTTAAGGTTAGGGTTAGGGTTAGGGTTAGGGTTAGGTTAAGGGTTAGGGTTAGGGTTAGGGTTAGGGTAAGGGTTAGGGTTAGGGTTAGTTTTAGGGCTAGGTTTAGGGTAAGTGTTAGGGTTTCGGTTACGGTTATGGTTAATGTTAGGATAAGGGTAAGTTTTAGGGTTAGGGTTAGGGTTAGGGTTAGGGTTCGGGGTTAGGGTTAGGGTTAGAGTTAGGTTTAGGGTTAGGGTTAGGGTAAGGGTAAGGGTTAGGGTTAGGGTTAGTGTTAGGTTTAGGGTTAGGGTTAGGGTAAGGGTAAGTGTTAGGGATAGGTTTAGGGTTAGGGTTAAGGTTAGGGTTAGGGTTAGGTTTAGGTTTAGGGTTAGGGTTAGGGTAAGGGTAAGGGTTAGTCTTAGGGTTAGGGTTAGGGTTAAGTTAGGGGTTAGGATTAGAGTAAGGGTTAGGGTTACGGTTAGGTTTGGGGTAAGGGTTTGGGTTAGGTTTAGCGTTGGGGTTAAGGTTAGGGTTAGGGTTAGGTTTAGGTAAGGGTAAGTTTTAAGGTTAGGGTTAGGGTTAGGTTTAGGTTTAGGGTAAGGGAAAGGGTTAGGCTTAGGGTTAGGGTTAGGTTTAGGTTTAGGGTAAGGGTAATGGTTACTGTTAGGGTTAGGTTAAGGTTAGGGTAAGGGTTAGGATTAGGGTTGGGGTTAGGGTAGGAGTTAGGGTAAGGGTAAGGGTTAGCATTAGGGTTAGGGTTAGAATAAGTGTAATGGTTAGGGTTAGGTTTAGGGTTAGGGTTAGTGTTAGGTTTAGGGTTGGGGTTACGGTTAGGTTTAGGCTTAGGGTTAGGGTAAGGGTAAGGTTTAGGGTTAGGGTTAGGGTTAGTTTTAGGTTTAGGGTTAGGGTTAGGGTAAGGGTAAGGGTTAGGGTTTGGTTAGTGTTAGGGTTAAGGTTAGGGATAGGGATGGGTAAGAGTTTGGGTTAGAGTTTGGGTTTGGGTAAGGGTTAGGGTTAGGGTTAGGCGTAAATTTAGGGTGAGGGTTAGGGTAAGTGTAAGGGTTAGGTTTAGAGTTAGGGAAAGGGTTCTTGTTAGGGTAAGGGTTATGGTTAGTGTTAGGGTTAGGTTTAGGGTTAGGGTTAGGGTTAGGGGTAGGGTAAGGGTAGGGGTTAGGGTTAAGGTTAGGGTTAGAGTTAGGATTATGGTTAGGTCTAGTGTCAGGGTAAGGGTTACGTGTAGGTTTAGGTTTAGGATTAGGGTAAGGGTAAGTGTTAGGTTTAGGGTTAGGGTTAGGTTAAGGGTTAGGGTTATGGTTAGGGTTAGGGTAAGGATAAGGGTTATGGTTAAGCTTAGGGTTAGGGTTAGGGTTAAGGTTAGGGTTAGGATCAGGGTAAGGGTAAGGGTTAGGTTTAGGTTTAGGCTGAGGGTTAGGGTAAGGGTAAGGGTAAGGGTAAGTGTTAGGGTCAAGGTTAGGTTTAGGGTTAGGATTAGGGTTAGGATAAGGGTAAGAGTTAGGGTTAGGATTAGGGTTAAGATAAGGGTACGGGTTAGTGTTAGGGTTAAGGTTATTGTTAGGGTAAGGTTTAGGGTTAGGTTTAGGGTAAGGGTAAGGGTTAGGGTTAGGGTTAGGGTTATGGTAAGGGTAAGGGTTAGGGTTAGGTTTAGGTTTAGGGTTAGGTTTAGGATTAGGGTAAGGGTAAGGGTTAGGGTTATGGTTAGGTTAGGGTTAAGGTAAGGGTTAGGTTTAGGGTTAGGGTAAGGGTAAGTGTTAGTGTTAGGATTAGGTTTTGGGTTAGTGTCAGGATAAGGGTAAGGATTAGCTTAGGGTTAGTGTTAGGATTCGGGGTTAGGGTTAGGGTTAGAGTTAGGTTTAGCGTTAGGGTTAGGGTAAGGGTAAGGGTTAGGTTTAGTGTTAGGGTTAGGGTTAGGGTTAGGTTTAGGGTTAGGGTTAGGGTAAGGATAAGGTTTAGGGTTAGGGTTATTGTTAGGGTTAAGTTTAGGGTTAGGGTTAGGGTCAGGGTTAGGGTTAGAGTTATGTTTAGGGTTAGAGGTAGGGTAAGGGTAAGTTTTAGGGTTAGGGTTGGGTTAGGGTTAGTTTAAGGGTAAGGGTTAGGGTTAGGTTTAGGGTGAGGGTTAGGGTAAGGGTAAAGGTAAGGGTTAGGGTTCAGTTTAGGTTTAGGGTTAGGGTTAGGGTAAGGTTAAGGGTTAGGGTTAGGATTAGGGTTAGGGTTAGGGTTAGGGTTAGGGTTAGGGTAAGGGTAAGGGTTAGGGTTAGGGTTAGGGCCAGGGTTAGTGTTAGGCTAAGGGTTAGGGTTAGAGTTAAGGTTAGGTTTAGGGTTATGGTTATGGTTAGGATTAGGCTTAGGGTAAGGGTAAGGGTTAGGCTTAAGGTTAGGGTTAGAGTTAGTATTATGGATACGGTTAGGGTCAGGGTAAATGTTACGGTTAGGTTTAGGTTTAGGGTTAGGGTAAGGGTAAGGGTTAGGTTTAGTGTTAGGGTTCGGTTTAGGTTTAGCGGTATGGTTAGGGTTATTGTAAGGAGAGGGTTAGGGTTAAGGTTAGGGTTAGGGTTAGGGTTAAGGTTAGGGTTAGGGTTAGGTTTAGGGTAAGGGTAAGGGTTAGGGTTAGTTTTAGGGTTAGGATTAGGGTAAGGTTAAGGGTAAGGGTTAGAGTTAAGATTAAGGGTAGGGTTAGGGTTAGGGTTAGGTTAAGGGTTAGGGTTAGGGTAAGGGTTAGGGTTAGGGTTAGGGATAGGGCTAGGTTTAGGGTAAAGGATAGGGTTAGGGTTAGGGTTAGAGTTAGGTTTAGGGTTAGGGTTAGGTTAAGGGTAAGGGTTAGGTTTAGGGTCAAGGTTAGGGTTAGGGTAAGGGTTAGGGTTAGGGTTAGGGTTAGGATAAGTGTAAGGGTTAGGGTTAGGGTTAGGGGATAGGATTAGTGTTACTTAAGGGTAAGGGTTAGGTTTAGGGTTAGGGTTAGTGTTAATGTTAGGTTTAGGGTAAGGGTTAGGGTTAGGGTTAGGGTTAGGGTTAAGGTAAGGTAAGGATTAGGGTTAGGGTTAGTGTTAGGGTTAAGGTAAGGGTTAGGGTAAGGGTAAGAGTTTGGGTTAGAGTTTGGGTTTGGGTAAGGGTTAGGGTTAGGGTTAGCGGTAAGGTTAGGGTTAGGGTTAGGGTAAGGGTAAGGGTTAGGGTTAGGGCCAGGGTTATTGTTAGGCTAAGGGTTATGGTTAGAGTTAAGGTTAGGTTTAGGTTTAGGGTTAGGGTTAGGGTTAGGCTTAGGGTAAGGGTAAGGGTTAGGCTTAAGGTTAGGGTTAGAGTTAGTATTATGGATACGGTTAGGGTCAGGGTAAATGTTACGGTTAGGTTTAGGTTTAGGGTTAGGGTAAGGGTAAGGGTTAAGTTTAGTGTTAGGGTTAGGTTTAGGTTTAGCGGTATGGTTAGGGATATTGTAAGGAGAAGGGTTAGGGTTAAGGTTAGGGTTAGGGTTAGGGTTAAGGTTAGGGTTAGGGTTAGGTTTAGGGTAAGGGTAAGGGTTAGGGTTAGTTTTAGGGTTAGGATTAGGGTAAGGGTAAGTGTAAGGGTTAGGGTTAAGGTTAGGTTTAGGGTTAGGGTTAGCGTTAGGGTTAGGGTTAGGTTAAGGGTTAGGGTTAGGGTTAGGGTTAGGGTAAGGTTTAGGGTTAGGGTTAGTTATAGGGTTAGGTTAAGTGTAAGTGTGAGGGTTACGGTTAGGGTTAGGGTTAGTGTTAGGATAAGGGTAAGCTTTAAGGTTAGGGTTAGGGTTAGGGTTAGGGTTCGGGGTTAGGGTTAGGGTTAGGGTTAGGGTTAGAGTTAGGTTTAGGGTTAGGGTTAGGATAAGGGTAAGGGTTAGGGTTAGGGTTACTGTTAGGTTTAAGGTTAGGGATAGGGTAAGGGTAAGTGTTAGGGATAGGTTTAGGGTTAGGGTTAAGGTTAGGGTTAGGGTTAGGGTTAGGTTTAGGGTTACTGTTAGGGTAAGAGTAAGGGTTAGACTTAGGGTTAGGGTTAGGGTTAAGTTTAGGGTTAGGATTAGAGTAAGGGTTAGGGTTACGGTTAGGTTTAGGGTAAGGGTTTGGGTTAGGTTTAGCGTTGGGGTTAAGGTTAGGGTTAGGGTTAGGTTTAGGTAAGGGTAAGTTTTAAGGTTAGGGTTAGGGTTAGGTTTAGGTTTAGGTTAAGGGAAAGGGTTAGGCTTAGTGTTTGGGTTAGGTTTAGGTTTAGGGTAAGGGTAATGGTTACTGTTAGGGTTAAGTTAAGGTTAGGGTAAGGGTTAGGATTAGGGTTGGGGTTAGGGTATGGGTTAGGGTAAGGGTAAAGGTTAGCATTAGGGTTAGGGTTAGAATAAGTGTAATGGTTAGGGTTAGGTTTAGGGTTAGGGTTAGTGTTAGGTTTAGGGTTGGGGTTAGGGTTAGGTTTAGGCTTAGGATTAGGGTAAGGGTAAGGTTTAGGGTTAGGGTTAGGGTTAGTTTTAGGTTTAGGGTTAGGGTAAGGGTAAGGGTTAGGGTTTGGTTAGTGTTAGGGTTAAGGTTAGGGATAGGGATGGGTAAGAGTTTGGGTTAGAGTTTGGGTTTGGGTAAGGGTTAGGGTTAGGGTTAGGCGTAAATTTAGGGTGAGGGTTAGGGTAAGTGTAAGGGTTAGGGTTAGAGTTAGGGAAACGGTTATTGTTAGGGTAAGGGTTATGTTTAGTGTTAGGGTTAGGTTTAGGGTTAGGGTTAGGGTTAGGGTTAGGGTAAGGGTAGGTGTTAGGGTTAAGGTTAGGGTTAGAGTTAGGATTATGGTTAGGGGTAGTGTCAGGGTAAGGGTTACATGTAGGTTTAGGTTTAGGATTAGGGTAAGGGTAAGGGTTAGGTTTAGGGTTAGGGTTAGGTTAAGGGTTAGGGTTATGGTTAGGGTTAGGGTAAGGATAAGGGTTATGGTTAAGGTTAGGGTTAGGGTTAGGGTTAGGGTTAAGGTTAGTTTTAGGATTAGGGTAAGGGTAAGGGTTAGGTTTAGGTTTAGGGTGAGGGTTAGGGTAAGGGTAAGTGTAAGGGTTAGGGTTAAGGTTAGGTTTAGGGTTAGGGTTAGGGTTAGGGTAAGGGTAAGGGTTAGGGTTAGGATTAGAGTAAGGGTTAGGGTTACGGTTAGGGTTATGGTTATGTTTAGGGTTACGGTTAGGGTTAGGGTAAGGGTTAGGGTAAGTGTATGTGTTAGGTTTAGGGTTAGGGTTAAGGTTTGGGTTAGGGTTAGCGTTAGGGTAAGGGTAAGAGTTAGGGTTAGGTTTAGGTTTAAGATAAGGGTAAGGGTTAGTGTTAGGGTTAAGATTATTGTTAGAGCAAGGTTTAGGGTTAGGTTTAGGGTAAGGGTTAGGGTTAGGGTTAGGGTAAGTGTAAAGGTTAGGGTTAGGTTTAGGTTTAGGGTTAGGTTTAGGATTAGGGTAAGGGTAAGGGTTAGGGTTATGGTTAGGTTAGGGTTAGGGTAAGGGTTAGGCTTAGGGTTAGGGTTAGGGTTAGGGTTAGGTTTACGGTTAGGGTTAGGGTAAGGGTAAGGGTTTGTGTTACGGTTAGGGTTAGGGTTAGGGTTAGGGTTAGGTTTAGGATTAGGTTTAGGTAAGGGTAATGGTTAGGGTTAGGGCTGGGGTTAAGGTAAGGGTTAGGGTTAGGGTTAGGGTTAGGTAAGGGTTAGGGTTAGGGGTTAGGGTTTGGGCAATTGTTAGGATAAGGTTTAGGGTTAGGGATAGGTTTAGGGTTGTGATTAAGTTCAGGGTTGGGGTTAGGGAAAGTGTAAGGGTTAGGGTTATTGTTAGGGTTAGGGTAAGTGTTAGCGTTAGGGTTAGGATTAGGGTAAGGGTAAGGGTTAGGGTTAGGGTTTTGGGTTAGGGTTAGGGTTAGGGTTAGGGTTAGGTTTAGGGTTAGGGTAAGGGTAAGGGTTTGTGTTAGGGTTATGGTTAGGTTTAGGGTTAGGGTGAGGGTTAGGTTTAGGATTAGGGTTAGGTAAGGTTAAAGGTTAGGGTTAGGGTTAGGGTTAGGGTAAGGGTTAGGGTTAGGGTTAGGGTCAGGTAAAGGTTAGAGTTAGGGGTTAGGGTTAGGGTAAGGGTTAGGGTTAGTGGTAGGGTTAGGGTTAGCTTAAGGGTTAGGGGAATGGTTAGTGTTAGGTGAAGAGTTAGGGTAGGGTTAGGGTTAGGTTAAAGGTATGTGTTAGGGTTAGGGTTAGTGTTACGGTAAGGGTAAGGTTTAGGGTTAGGGTTAGGGTTCGGGTTAGGATAAGTGTTAGGTTTAGGGTTAGGGTTAGGGTGAGGGTAAGGGTTATGGTTAGGGTTAGGGTTGGGGGTTAGGGTTAGGATTAGGGTTAGGTTTAGTGTTAGTGTTAGGGTAAGGGTATGGGTTTGGGTTATAGTTAGTGTTAGGTTTAGGATTAGGGTTAGGGTTAGGTTTATGGTTAGGGTTAGGTAAGGGTAAGGGTTAGGGTTAGGGTTAGGGTTAGGGTAAGGATTAGGTCAAGGGTTAGGGTTAGGGTTAGGGATAAGGTTGAGGTTAGGTTTAGGGTTAGGGTTAGGGTAAGGGTTAAGGTTAGTGTTAGGGTAAGGGTTAGGTTTAGGTTTAGGGTTAGGGTTAGGGTTAGGGTAAGAGTAAGGGTTAGGGTTAGGGTTAGGATTAGGATTACGGTTAGGGTAAGGGTAACGGTAAGGGTTAGTTTTAGGGTTAGGTTAAGGGTTAGGGTTAGGGTTAGGTTTAGGGTAAGGGTAAGGATTAGGTTAGGGTAGGTTTAGGGTTAGTGTTAGGGTGAGGATTAGGGTAAGGGTAAGGGTTAGGGTTAGGTTTAGGGATACGGTTAGGGTAAGGTTAAGGGTTAAGTTTAGGGTTAGGGTTAGGATTAGGGTTACGGTTAGGGTTAGGGTAAGGATAAGGTTTAGGGTTAAGATTAGCCTTATTGTTAGCTTTAGAGTAAGGGTTAGGGTTAGGGTTAGGGTAAGGGTTAGGGTTAGGGTTAGGTAAATGGTAAGGTTTAGTGTTAGGGTAAGGGTAAGGATAAGGTTTAGGGTTAGGGGTAGGGTTAGGGTTAAGGTTGAGGTTAGGGTTATGGTTAGAGTAAGGTTTAGGGTTAGGGTTAGGGTTAGGGTTTGGGTTAGGGTAAGGGTTAGGGTAAGCGTTACAGTTAGGGTTAGCGATAAGTTTGAGGTTAGGGTTAGGGTTAGGGTAAGGATTAGGGTTATGGTTAGGGTCAAGGTAAGGATAAGTGTAAGGTTTAGGGTTAAGGTTAGTGTTAGAGTTAGGTTTAGGGTTAGGGTTAGGGTTAGGGTTAGGGTAAGGGTAAGGGTTAGGGTTAGGGTTAGATTTAGTGTTGGGGTTAAGGTTAGTGTTAGGGCAAGGGTTAGGGTTAGGGTTAGAGTTAGGTTTAGGGTTAGGTTTAGGGTTACGGTTAGGGTTAGGGTAAGGGTAAGGGTTAGGGTTAGGGTTAGGGTTAAGATTGAGGTTAGGTTTAGGGTTTGATTAAGGGTTGCGTTTAGGGTTAGGGTAAGGGTTAGGTTTACGTTTAGGTGTTAGGGTTAGTGTGAGGGTTAGGGTTAAGTTTAGGGTTAGAGTTAGGGTAAGGGTAAGAGTTAGGGTTAGGGTTAGGGTTAGGTTTAGGGTTAGGGTTAGGGTAAGGGTAAGGTTTAGGGTTAGGGTTAGGGTTAGGGTTAAGGTAAGGGTTAGGTTTAGGGTTAGGTTTAGTCTTAGGGTTAGGGTAAGGGTAAGGGTTAGGGTTAGAGTTAGTGTTAGGGTTAGGTTTAGGGTTAGGGTTAGGGTAACGGAATGGTTAGGGTTAGGTTTAGGGTTAGGGTTAGCGTAAGGGTAAGGGTTAATGTTAGGGTTAGGTTTAAGGTTAGTGTTAGGGTTAGGGTTAGGGTTAGGGTTAGGTTTAAATTTGGGGTTAAGTTTAGGATTAGGTTTAGGCTAAGGGTTAGGTTTACGGTTAGGGTAAGGGGTAGGTTTAGGGTTAGGGTTAGGGTAAGGGTACGGGTTAGGGCTAGGTTTATGGTTGGGGTTAGGGTTAGAATTAGAGGAAGCATTAGGGTTAGGGTTCGGGTAAGGGTTAGGTTCAGTGTTAGGGTTAGGGTTAGAGTTAGGGTTAGGGTTAGAGTAAGGATAAGGTTTAGGGTGAGGGTTAGGGTTAGGGTTAGGGTAATTATTAGGGTTAGGGGTTAGGGTTAATGTTATGGTTAGGTTAAGGGTTAGGGTTAGGGTTTGGGTTAGGATAAGGGTTAGGGTTAAGGTAAGGGTTAGGTTTAGGGCTAGGGTTAGGGTAAGGGTTAGGGTTAGGGTAAGGGTTAGGTTTAGGGTTGGTGTTAAGGTTAGGGTTAGGGTTAGGGTTAGGGTAAGGGTTAGTGTTAGGGTTAGGGTTAGGGTTAGATTTAGGTTTGGGGTTAGGGTAAGGGTAAGGGTAAGGGTTAGATTTAGGGTTAGGGTTAGGTTTAGGGTTATTTTTAGGGTTAGGATAAATGTTAGAGTTAAGGTTAGGGTTAGGGTTAGGGTTACGGTTAAGATTAGGGTTAGGGTTAGGGTTAGGGTTAGGGTTAGGGTAAGGGAAAGGGTTAGGTTAGGGTAAGGGTTAGGCTTAGGGTTGGCGTAAGGGTAAGGGTTAGGGTTAGGGTTAGGGTTAGGGAAAGGGTTAGGGTTAAGGTTAGGGTTAGGGTTAGGGTAAGGGTAAGGGTTAGGGTTAGGGTTAGGGTTAGGGTTAGGGTAAGTGTTAGGGTTAGGGTTAGGGTTAGGGTGAGGGTTAGGGTTAGGGTTAGGCTTAGGGTGAGGTTAGGGGTCAGGGTAAGGGTAAGTGTTAGTGTTAGGGTTAGGTTTAGGATAAGGGTAGGATTAGTGTTAGTTTTAGGGTTAGCGTTAGGTTTAGGGTTAGGGTTAGGGTAGGGTTAGGGATAGGGTTAGGGTTAGGGTTAGGGTAATGGTTAGGGTTAGGGTTAGGGTAAGGGTAAGTGTTAGGGTTAGGGCTAGTTTTATGGTTGTGGTTAGGGTTAGATTTAGAGGAAGGGTTAGGTTTAGGGTTAGGGTAAGGGTTAGGGTTAGGCTTAGGGTTAGGGTTAGAGTTAGGGTTAGGTTCAGAGTAAGGGTAAGGGTTAGGGTTAGGGTTAGGGTTAGGGTAAGGTTTAGAGTTAGGGGTTAGGGTTAATGTTAGGATTAGGTTAAGGGTTAGGGTTAGAGTTAGCATAAGGGATACGTTTAGGTTCAGGTTTAGTGTTAGGGCTAGGGTTAGTGTTAGGGTAAGGGTTATGTTTAGGGTTGGTGTTAAGATTAGGGTTAGGGTTAGGGTTAGGGTTAGGGTAAGGGTAAGAGTTAGGGTTAGGGTTAGGCTTTGGGTTAAGTTTGAGGTTAGGGTTAGGTTTAGGGTTAGGGTAATGGGAAGGGTTAGGGTTAGGGTTAGGGTTACGGTAAGGGTTAGGTTTAGGGTTAGGGTTAGGTTAGGGGTCAGGATAAGGGTAAGTGTTAGTGTTAGGGTTAGGTTTAGAATAAGGGTAGGCTTAGGTTAGGTTTAGGGTTAGGGTTAGGGTTAGCGTTAGGGTTAGGGTGAGGGTAGGGTTAGGGATAGGGTTAGGGTTTGGGTTAGGTTTAGGCTTAGGGTTAGGGTAAGGGTTAGGGTTAGGGTTGAGGTTCGTACTAGGGTTAGGGTTAGGCTAAGGGTTAGGGTTAGGGTTAGGGTAAGGGTTAGGGTTAGGGTTAGGGTAAGGGTTAAGGTTAAGTTTGAGGTTAGGATTAGGGTTAGGGTTAGGCTAAGGGTTAGGTTTACGGTTAGGGTAAGGGGTAGGTTTAGGGTTAGGGTTAGGGTAAGGGTACGGGTTAGGGCTAGGTTTATGGTTGGGATTAGGGTTAGAATTAGAGGAAGCGTTAGGGTTAGGGTTCTGGTAAGGGTTAGGTTTAGTGTTAGGGTTAGGGTTAGAGTTAGGGTTAGGGTTAGAGTAAGGATAAGGTTTAGGGTTAGGGTTAGGGTTAGGGTTAGGGTAATTATTAGGGTTAGGGGTTAGGGTTAATGTTAGGGTTAGGTTAAGGGTTAGGGTTAGGGTTTGGGTTAGGATAAGGGTTAAGATTAAGGTAAGGGTTAGGTTTAGGGCTAGGGTTAGGGTAAGGGTTAGGGTTAGGGTAAGGGTTAGGTTTAGGGTTGGTGTTAAGGTTAGGGTTAGGGTTAGGGTTAGGGTAAGGGTTAGTGTTAGGGTTAGGGTTAGGGTTAGATTTAGGTTTGGGGTTAGGGTAAGGGTAAGGGTAAGGTTTAGATTTAGGGTTAGGTTCAGGTTTAGGGTTATTTTTAGGGTAAGGATAAATGTTAGAGTTAAGGTTAGGGTTAGGGTTAGGGTTAGGGTTAAGATTAGGGTTAGGGTTAGGGTTAGGGTTAGCGTTACGATTAGGGTAAAGGTTAGGGTTATGGTTAGGTTTAGGGTTGTGGTTAAGGTTAGGATTAGGATTAGGGTAAGGGAAAGGGTTAGGTTAGGGTTACGGTTAGGGCTAGGGTTAAGGTTAGGGTTAGGGTTAGGGTTAGGATTAGGGTTGGGGTTAGGGAAAGGGTTAGGTTTAGGGTTAGGGATAGGGGTAGGGTTAGGCTTAGTGTTAGGGTAAGGGTAAGGGTTAGGGTTAGGGTTAGGTTTAGGGTTAGGTTTAGTGTTAGGGTTAGGGTAAGGGTAAGGGTTAGGGTTAGGGTAAGCGTTAGGTTTAGGGTAAGTGTTAGGGTTATGGTTAGGGTTATGGATATTGTAAGGGTAAGGGTTAGAGTTAAGGTTTGGTTAGGGTTAGGGTTAGGGTAATGTAAAGGGTTAGGGTTAGGTTTCGGCTTAGATTAAGGGTAAGGGTTAGGGTTAGGTTTGGTTTAGGGATAGGGATAGTGTAAGGATAAGGGTTAGAGTTAAGGTTAGGGTTATTGTTAGGGTTAGGGTTAAGGTTAGGGTGAGGGTAAGGGTAAGGGTTAGGGTTAGGATTGGGGTTAGGGTAAGGGTTACAGTTAGGGTTAGGGTTAGGGTTAGGGTAAGGGTTAGGGTTAGGTTTAGGGTTAGGTTTAAGGTTAGGGTTAGGGTTAGGTTTACGGTTAGGATTAGGGTTAGGGTTAGGATAAGGGTTAGGGTTACATTTAGGGTAAGGTTTAGGCTAAGTGTTAGAGTAAGGGTAAGGTTTAGGGTTAGGGTTAGGGTTAGTGTTAGGGTTGAGGTTAGGTTTAGGGTTAGGGTTAGAGTAAGTGTTAGGGTTAGGGTTAGGGTAATGTTTAGGATTAGAGTTAGGGTTAGGGTTAGGGTAAGGGTTAGGGTTAGGGTTAGGGTTAGGGTTAGGGTATGGGTTAGGGTTAGGATTAAGGTTAGGGTTAGGTTTAAGGTTAGGGTAATGGTAAGGGTTACGGTTAGGGTTAGGATAAGGGTTAGTTTTAGGGTTAGGGTTACGGTAGGGGTCAGGGTAAGGGTAAGTGATAGTGTTAGGGTTAGGTTTAGGATAAGGGTAGGATTAGGGTTAGGTTTAGGGTTAGTGTTCCGGGTTAGGGTTAGGGTGAGGGTAGTGTTAGGGACAGGGTTAGGGTTCGGGTTAGGTTTAGGCTTAGGGTTAGGGTAAGGGTTAGGGTTAGGGTTGAGGTTAGTATTAGGGTTAGGGTTAGGCTAAGGTTTAGGGTTAGGGTTAGGGTAAGGGTTAGGGTTAGGGTTAGGGTTAGGATATGAGTTAGGGTTAGGAGATAGGGTTAGGGTTAGGGTTAGGTTAAGGGGTAGGGTTAGGGTTAGGGTTAGGTTTATGTTTAGGTGTTAGGGTTATGGTGAGGGTTAGGGTTAGGTTTAGGGTTAGGGTTAGGGTTAGGGTTAGTGTAAGAGTAAGGGTTAGTGTAAGGTTTAGGGTTAGAGTTAAGGTTAGGGTTAGGGTTAGCCTTAGGTTTAGGGTTAGGGTTAGGGTAAGGGTAAAATTTAGGGTTAGGGTTAGTGTTAAGGTTAGGGTTAGCTTTAGGGTTAGGTTAGGGTAAGGTCAAGGTTTAGGGTAAGGGTTAAGGTTAGGGTTAGGGTTAGGGTTAGGTTAGGGTTAGGGTTATCTTTGAGGTTAGGGTTAGAGTTAGAGGAAGGGTTAGGTTTAGGGTTAGGGTAAGATTAGCGTTAGGGTTAGGGTTAGTGTTAGTGTTAGGGTTAGTGTTAGATTAAGGGTAAGGGTTAGGGTTAGGGTTAAGGTTAGGTTAAGGGTTAGGGTTAGGGATTAGGGTTAATGTTAATGTTAGAGTTAGGGTAAGGGTTAGGGTTAGGGTAAGGGGTAGGGTTAGGGTTAGGTTTATGGTTGGGGTTACGTTTAGGGTTAGGGTTAGGCTAAGGGTAAGTGTTAGGATTAGGGGTAGTGTAAGGGTTAGGGTTAGGGTTAGGGTTAGTTTTAGGGTTAGGCTTAGGGTAAGGGTAAGGTTTAGGGTAAGGTTTAGGTTTAGGCTTTGGGTTAAGTTTGAGGTTAGGGTTAGGTTTAGGGTTAGGGTAATGGGAAGGGTTAGGGTTAGGGTTAGGGTTACGGTAAGGGTTAGGTTTAGCGTTAGGGTTAGGTTTAGGGTTAGGGTTATGGTTAGGGTTAGGTTAAGCATAAGAGTTAGGGTTAAGCTTAGGATTAGGGTTAGGGTTAGGGTTAAGTTTAGGGTCAGGGTTAGGGTAAGGGTAAGGGTTAGGGTTAGGTTTAGGGTTATTGTTAGGGTAAGGGTAAGGGTTAGGGTTAAGGTTAGGTTTAGGCTTAGGGTTACGGTTAGGGTTAGGGTTAGGGTAAGGGTTAGGGTTAGGATTAGGGTAAGGGTTAGGGTTATGGTTATGGTTGGGTTATGTTTAGGGTTATGGTTAGGGTTAGGTTTAGGGTTAGGCTTAGCGTTAGGGTAAGGGTAAGTGTTAGGTTTGGGGTTAAGATAAAGGTAAGGATTAGGGTTAGGGTTAGGGTTATTTTTAGGGTAAGTTTTAGGGTAAGCTCAAGGTTTAGGGTTAGGATTAGGGTTTGTGTTAGGGTTAAGGTTAGGGTAAGGATTAGTTTTAGGTTTAGTGTTAGGGTAAGGGTAAGTGTTAGGGTTAGTGTTAGGTGTAGGGTTAGTTTTAGGATAAGGGTAAGGGTTAGGTTTAGGGTTACGGTTAGGGTTCAGGGTTAGGGTTAAGGTTAGGGTTAGAGTTAGATTTAGGTTTAGGGTTAGGGTAGGGGGAAGGGTTATGGTTAGGCTTAGGGTTAGTGTTAGGTTTAGGGTTAGGGTTAGGGTAAGGGTAACTGTTAGGGATAGGGTTAGGGTTAAGTTTAGGGTTAGGATTAGGGTTAGGGTTAGGTTTAGGGTTACGGTTAGGCTAAGGTTAAGGGTTAGTGTTAGTTTTAGGGTTAGGGTTAAGTTTAGGGTTAGGGTTAGGGTAAGGGTTAGGGTTAGGTTTACGGTAAGGTTTAGGATTAGGGTTAGGCTTAGGGTTAGAGTTAGGGTAAGGTTAGGGAAAGGGTAAGGGGTAGGGTTAGTGTTAGGGTTAAGATTAGGGTTAGGGTTAGCGTTAGGGTAAGGGCAACCGTTAGGATTAGGTTTAAGATAAGGGTAAGGGTTAGGTTTAGTGATAGGGTCATTGTTAGGGGAAGGGTTAGGTTAGGTTTAGTGTAAGGGTAAGGTTTAGGTTTAGGGATGGGGTTAGGGTTAGGTTTAGGGTTAGGGTAAGGGTTAAGGGTTAGGGTTAGGGTTAGGGTTATGTTTAGGAATAGGGTAAGGGTAAGGGTTAGGGTTAGGGTAAGGTTTAGGGTTAGGGTTAGAATAATGGTAAGGGTTAGGAATAGGGTTAGGGTTAAGGTTAGGGTTAGGCTTAGGATTAGGGTTAGGTTTACGGTTATGTTTACGGTAAGGGTAAGGGTTAGGGTTAGGGTTAGCGTTAGGGTTAAGGTTAGGGTTAGGGTTAGGGTTATGGTTAGGGTAAGGGTTAGGTTAGGTTTAGGGTTAGGGTTAGGGTTAGGGTTCGGTTTAGGTTTAGAGTTAGGTTAGGGTAAGGGTAAGGGTTAGGGTTAGGGTTAATGTTGGGTTAGGTTAAGGGTTAGGGTTAGTGGTTAGGGTTAGGGTTAGGGTTAGGGTTAGGGTTAGGGTAAGGGTAAGGGTTAGGGTTAGGGTTAGGGTTAAGATTAGGGTAGGGTAAAGGTAAGAGTTTGGGTTAGAGTTTGGGTTTTGGTAAGGGTTAGGTTTAGGTTTAGCGTTGGGGTTAAGGTTAGGTTTAGGGTTTGGGTAACGGTAAGGGTTATTGTTAGGGTTAGGGTTTTGGTAAGTGTTATGGTTAGGCTAAGGGTTAGGGTAGGGTTTAGGGTAAGGGTAAGTGTTAGGGTTAAGGTTAGGATTAGGATAAGTGTAAAGGTTAGGGTTAGGGTAAGGGTTAGGTTTAGGGTTATGGTTAAGTTTGAGTTTTAGGTTAGGGTTAGAGTAAGGGTTAGGGTTAGGGTAAGGGTTAGAGTTAGGTTTAGGTTTAGGGTTAGAGTTAGGGTTAGGGTTAGGGTAAGGGTAGGGGTTAGGGTTAGAGGTACGGTTAAGCTTAGGTTTAAGTGTGAGTTTAGGGTTAGGGTTAGGGTAAGGGTAAGGGTTAGGTTAGGGTAAGGGTTAGTGTTAGGGTTAGGCTTAGTGTTAGAGTAAGGGTAATGGTTAGGGTTAGGGTTAGGGTTAGGGTTAGACTAAGGGTTAGTGTTAGGGTTAGGCTTAGTGTTAGAGTAAGTGTAAGAGTTAGGGTTAGGCTTAGTATTAGGGTAAGGGTTAGGGGTAGGGTTAGGGTTAGGGTTAAAGTTGAGGTTAGGATTAGGGTTTGTGTTACGGTAAGGGTTAGGGTTAGGGATAGGGTTAGGGTTAGGGTTAAGATAAGTGTAAGGGTTAGGTTTAGGGTTAGGTTATTGTTAGTGTAAGGTTTAGGGTTAGGGTTAGGGTAAGGGTAAGAGTTTGGGTTAGAGTTTGGGTTTGGGTAAGGTTATTGTTAGGGTTAGGGGTAAGGTTAGGGTTAGGGTTAGGGTAAGGGTAAGGGTTGGGGTTAGGGTTAGGGCCAGGGTTATTGTTAGGGTAAGGGTTAGGGTTAGGGTTAGTGTTAGGGTTAGGTTTAGGGTTAGGGTTAGGTTTAGGGTTAGGGTTATGGTTAGGGTTAGGGTAAGCATAAGAGTTAGGGTTAAGGTTAGAGTTAGGGTTAGGGTTAGGGTTAAGTTTAGGGTCAGGGTTAGGGTAAGGGTAAGGGTTAGGGTTAGGTTTAGCGTTATGGTTAGGGTTAGGGTAAGGGTAAGGGTTAGGGTTAAGGTTAGGTTTAGTTTTAGGGTTACGGTTAAGGTTATGGTTAGGGTAAGGGTTAGGGTTAGGATTAGGGTAAGGGTTAGGGTTAGGGTTAGGGTTAGGGTTATGTTTAGGGTTATGGTTAGGGTTAGGTTTAGGGTTAGGCTTAGCGTTAGGGTAAGGGTAAGTGTTAGGTTTGGGGTTAAGATAAAGGTAAGGATTAGGGTTAGGGTTAGGGTTATGTTTAGGGTAAGGCTTAGTGTTAGGTTTAGGGTAACTGCAAGGTTTAGGTTTAGGATTAGGGTTTGTGTTAGGGTTAATTTAGGGTAAGGATTAGGTTTAGGTTTAGGGTTACGGTAAGGGTAAGTGTTAGGGTTAGGGTTAGGTGTAGGGTTAGTGTTAGGATAAGGGTAAGGGTTAGGGTTAGGGTTACGGTTAGGGTTCAGGGTTAGGGTTAGGGTTAGGGTTAGGGTTAGAGTTAGATTTAGGTTTAGGGTTAGGGTAGGGGGAAGGGTTAGGGTTAGGCTTAGGGTTAGTGTTAGGTTTAGGGTTAGGGTTAGGGTAAGGGTAAGTGTTAGGTATAGGGTTAGGGTTAAGGTTAGGGTTAGGATTAGGGTTAGGGTTAGGTTTAGGGTTAGGGTTAGGCTAAGGTTAAGGGTTAGTGTTAGGATTAGGGTTAGGGTTAAGTTTAGGGTTAGGGTTAGGGTAAGGGTTAGGGATAGGGTTACGGTAAGGTTTAGGGTTAGGGTTAGGCTTAGGGTTAGAGTTAGGGTTAGGTTTAGGGTAAGGGTAAGGGGTAGGGTTAGTGTTAGGGTTAAGGTTAGTGTTAGGGTTAGCGTTAGGGTAAGGTTAACGGTTAGGGTTAGGGTTAAGATAAGGGTAAGTGTTACTTTTAGTGATATGGTCATGGTTAGTTAAGGGTTAGGTTAGGTTTAGTGTAAGGGTAAGGTTTAGTGTTAGGGTTGGGGTTAGGGTTAGGTTTAGGGTTAGGGTAAGGGTAAGGGTTATGGTTAGGGTTAGGGTTATGTTTAGGATTAGGGTTAGGGTTAAGTTTAGGGTTAGGATTAGGGTAAGGGAAAGGGCTAGGGTTAGGGTTAGAGTTAGGATTAGGGTAATGGTAAGGGTTAAGATTAGGGTTAGTGTTAGTGTTAAGGTTAGGGTTAGGGTAAGGTTAAGAGTTTGGGTTAGAGTTTGGGTTTGGGTAAGGGTTATTGTTGGGGTTAGGTTAAGGGTAAGTGTTAGGGTTAGGGTTAGGTGTAGGGTTAGTGTTAGGATAAGGGTAAGGGTTAGGGTTAGGGTTAGGGTTAGGGTTCAGGGTTAGGGTTAGGGTTAGGGTAAGCGTAAGTCTTAGGGATAGGGTTAGGTTTAAGGTTAGGGTTAGGGTAGGGTTAGGTTTAGGGTTAGAATTAGGGTAAGGTTAAGGGTTAGTGTTAGGGTTAGGGTTACTGTTATGTTTAGGGTTAGGGTTAGGGTAAGGGTTAGGGATAGTGTTACGGTAAGGGTTAGGGTTAGGGTTAGGTTTAGGGTTAGAGTTAGGGTTAAGTTTAGGAATACGGTAAGGGTAGGGGTTAGGGTTAGGGTTAGGGTAAGGTTTAGGTTTGGGTTTAGGTTTTGTGTTAGGGTAAGGGTAAGTGTTAGGGTTAGGGGTACTGTTAGGATAAGGGTAAAGGTTAGGGCTAGGCTTAGGGTTCGGGGTTAGGGTTAAGGTTAGGGTTAGTGTTAGGTTTAGGGTTAGGGTTAGGGTAAGGGTAAGGGTTAGGGATAGGTTTAGGTTAGGGTTAAGGTTAGGGTTAATGTTAAGTTTAGGGTTAGGATTAGGGTAAGGTTAGGGTTAGGGTTAGGTTAGGGTTAGGGTTAGGTTTACGGTAAGGATTAGGGTTAGGGTTAGGCTTAGGTTTAGAGTTAGGGTTAGGGTTAGGGTAAGGGTAAGGGGTAGGGTTAGTGTTAGGGTTAAGTTTAGGGTTAGGGTTAGGTTAGGTTTAGTGTAAGGGTAAGGTTTAGGTTTAGGATTGGGGTTAGGATTAGGTTTAGGGTTAGGGTAAGGGTAAGGGTTATGGTTAGGGTTAGGGTTATGTTTAGGAATAGGGTAAGGGTAAGGGTTAGGGTTAGGGTTAGGGTTAGGGTCACGTTTAGGGTTAGGGTTAGAATAATGGTAAAGGTTAGGAATAGGGTTAGGGTTAAGGTTAGGGTTAGGGTTAGGATTAGGGTTAGGTTTACGGTTATGTTTAGGGTAAGGGTAAGGGTTAGGGTTAGGGTTAGGGTTAGCGTTAGGGTTAAGGTTAGGGTTAGGGTTATGGTTATGGTTAGGGTAAGGGTTAGGTTAGGGTTAGGGTTAGGGTTAGGGTTAGGGTTCGGTTTAGGTTTAGAGTTAGGTTAGGGTAAGGGTAAGGGTTAGGGTTAGGGTTAGTGTTGGTTTAGGTTAAGGGTTAGGGTTAGTGGTTAGGGTTAGGGTTAGGGTTAGGGTTAGGGAAATGGTTAGGGTTAGGCTAAGGGTAAGTGTTAGGGTTAGGGTTAGCGTTAGGGTTAGGGTTAGGGTAAGGGTAAAGGTTACTGTTATTGTTAGGGTTAGGTTTAGGGTTGGCTTTAAGGTTAGGGTTACGGTTAGGGTAAGGGTGAGGGTTAGGGTTAGGGTTAGGGTTAGCTTTAGGGTAAGGGTAAGGGCTAGGTTTAGGTTTAAGGTTAGGTTTAGGGTAAGGGTTAGGGTTAGGGTTAGGGTAAGGTTTAGGGATATGGTTAGGTTTAGCATTAGGATTAGGGTTAGGATTAGGTTTAGGTTTAGTGTTAGGGTAAGGTTAAGGGTTAGGGTTATGGTTAGGATTAGGGTTAGGTTTAGGGTTAGGGTAAGGGTAAGGGTTAGAGTTAGAGTTAGGATTAGGGTTAGGTTTAGGGTTAGGGTAAGGGTAAGGGTTTGGGTTAGGTTTAGGGTAGGGTAAGGGTTAGGGTTATGGTTAGGGTTATGGGTCAGGGTTAGGGTTAGGGTTAGGGGTTAGCGTTAGTGTTAGGGTTAGGGTAAGGGTAAGGGTTAGGGTTAGGGATTACGGTTAGTGTTAGGGTTAGGTTAAGGGTTAGGGATAGGGTTAGTGTTAGGGTTGGATAAGGGTTAGGGTTAGGGTTAGGGTTTGGGTTAGGGTTAGGTTTAGGGTAAGGGTTAGGGTTAGGTTTAGGTTAATGTAAGTTTTAGGGTTAGGGTTAGTGTTGAGTTTAGGTTTAGAGTAAGGGAAAGGGTTAGGGTTAGGGTTAGGTTTAGGTTTAGAGTAAGGGTAAGGGTTAGGGTTAGGGTTAGGGTTAGGGAAAGGGTTAAGGTTAGGCCTAGGGTTAGGGTAGGCTTTAGGGTAAGGGTAAGTGTTAGGTTTAGGGTTAGGATTTGGATAAGTGTAAGGGTTAGGGTTAGGGTTAGGGTTAGCGTTAGGGTTAGGTTTGGAGATAGGGTTACGTAAGGGTAAGGTTTCGGTTAGGGATAAGTTTAGTGTTAGGTTAGAGTTGGGGTTAGGATTAGGTTTAGGGTTAGGGTTAGTGTAATGGTAAAGTTAAGGGTGGGGTTAGCGTTTGGTTTATGGTTAGGGTTAGGGTAAGGTAAGGGTTAAGGTTAGGGTTAGTGTTAGTGTTAAGATTAGGGTAGGGTAAAGGTTAGGGTTAGGGTTGGGTGTAGGGTTAGTGTTAGGATAAGGGTAAGGGTTAGGGTTAGGGTTACGATTAGGGTTCAGGGTTAGGGTTAGGGTTAGGGTTAGAGTTAGGTTTAGGTTTAGGGTTAGGGTAGGGGGAAGGGTGAGGGTTAGGCTTAGGGTTAGTGTTAGGTTTAGGGTTAGGGTTAGGGGAAGGGTAAGTGTTAGGGATAGGGTTAGGGTTAAAGTTAGGTTTAGGATTAGGGTTAGGGTTAGGTTTAGGGTTAGGGTTAGGCTAAGGTTAAGGGTTAGTGTTAGGATTAGGGTTAGGGTTAAGTTTAGGGTTAGGGTTAGGGTTAGGGTAAGGGTTAGGGTTAGGTTTTCGGTAAGGTTTAGGGTTAGGGTTAGGCTTAGTGTTAGAGTTAGGGTTAGGGTTAGTGTAAGGGTAAGGGGTAGGGTTAGTGTTAGGGTTAAGGTTAGGGTTAGGGTTAGCGTTAGGGTAAGGGTAACGGTTAGGGTTAGGGTTAAGATAAAGGTAAGGGTTAGGTTTAGTGATAGGGTCATTGTTAGGGTAAGGGTTAGGTTAGGTTTAGTGTAAGGGTAAGGTTTAGGTTTAGGTTTGGGGTTTGGTTTAGGTTTAGGGTTAGGGTAAGGGTAAGGGTTATGGTTAGGGTTAGGGTTATGTTTAGTAATAGGGTAAGGGTAAGGGTTAGGGTTAGGGTTAGGGTTAGGGTTAGGGTAAGGTTTAGGGTTAGGGTTAGAATAATGGTAAGGGTTAGGAATAGGGTTAGGGTTAAGGTTAGGGTTAGGGTTAGGATTAGGGTTAGGTTTACGGTTATGTTTAGGGTAAGGGTAAGGGTTAGTGTTAGGGTTAGCGTTAGGGTTAAGGTTAGGGTTAGGGTTAGGGTTATGGTTAATGTAAGGGTTAGGTTAGGGTTAGGGTTAGGGTTAGGCTTAGCGTTAGGGTTCGGTTTAGGTTTAGAGTTAGGTTAATGTAAGGGTAATGGTTAAGGTTAGGGTTAGTGTTGGGTTAGGTTAAGGGTTAGGGTTAGCTGTTAGGGTTAGGGTTAGGGTTAGGGTTAGGATTAGGGAAATGGTTAGGGTTAGGCTAAGGGTAATTGTTAGGGTTAGGGTTAGCGTTAGTGTTAGGGTTAGGGTTAGGGTAAGGGTAAAGGTTACTGTTAGGGTTAGGGTTAGGTTTAGGGTTGGCTTTAAGGTTAGGGTTACAGTTAGGTTAAGGGTGAGGGTTAGGGTTAGGGTTAGGGTTAGGGTTAGCGTTAGGGTAAGGGTAAGGGTTAGGATTAGGTTAAAGTTAGGTTTAGGGTAAGGGTTAGGGTTAGGGTTAGGGTAAGGTTTAGGGTTATGGTTAGGTTTAGCGTTAGGATTAGGGTAAGGGTTAGGGTTAGGGTTAGGGTTAGGGTAAGGGTAAGGGTTAGGGTTAGGGTTAGTGTTAGGGTTAAGATTAGGGTAGGGTAAAGGTAAGAGTTTGGGTTAGAGTTTGGGTTTTGGTAAGGGTTAGGGTTAGGTTTAGCGTTGGGGTTAAGTTTAGGTTTAGGGTTTGGGTAAGGGTAAGGGTTATGGTTAGGGTTAGGGTTTTGGTAAGTGTTAGGGTTAGGCTTAGGGTTAGGCTAGGTTTTAGGGTAAGGGTAAGTGTTAGGGTTAAGTTTAGGATTAGGATAAGTGTAAGGGTTAGGGTTAGGGTTAGGGTTAGGGGATAGGGTTAGGGTTAGGGTTAGGTATGGAGTTAGGGTTACGTAAAGGTAAGGTTTAGAGTTAGGGTTAGGGTTAGTGTTAGGTTTAGGGTTGGTGTTAGTGTTAGTTTTAGGGTTAGGTTTAGCGTAAGGGTAAGGTTTAGGGTTGGGGTTAGGTTTAGGGTTAGGGTTAGGGTAAGGGTTAGCGTTAGGGTTACATTTAGGGTTAGGGTTAAGGTAAGGGTTAGGGTTAGGGTTAGTGTTGGGTTTAGGGTTAAGGTTATGGTTAGAGTTAGGGTAAGAGTTTGGGTTAGAGTTTGCGTTCGGGTAAGGGATAGGGTTAGGCTTAGGGTTAAGGTTACGGTTAGGTTTAGGGTAAAGGTAAGGGTTAGGGTTAGTGTTAGGGCCAGCTTTATTGTTAGGGTAAGGGTTAGGGTTAGTGTTAGGGTTAGGTTTAGGGTTAGGGTTAGGGTTAGGGTTAGGGTAAGGGTTAGGGTTAAGGTTAGGGTTAGAGTTAGTATTATGGTTAGGGATAGGGTCATGGTAAGTGTTACGGTTAGGTTTAGGTCTAGGGTAAGGGGAAGGGTAAGGGTTAGGTTTAGGGTTAGGGTTAGGTTTAGGGTTTTGGTTATGGTTATGGTTAGGGTAAGGATAAGGGTTAGGGTTAGGGTTAGGGTTAGGGTTAGGGTTAGTGTTAGGTTTAGGGTTAGGGTTAGGGTTAGGTTTATGGTTAGGGTTAGGGTAAGGGTTAGGATAGGGTGCGGGTTAGGGTTAGAGTTAAGGTTAGGTTTAGGGAAGGGTTATGGTTAGGGTAAGGTTTAGGGTTAGTGTTAGGGTTAGGGTTAGGGTTAGGGTTAGGGGTTACGGTTAGTGTTAGGGTTAGGTTAAGGGTTAGGGATAGGGTTAGTGTTAGGTTTAGGACAAGGGTTAGGGTTAGGGTTAGGGTTTGGGTTAGGGTTAGGGTTAGGTTTGGAGTTAGGGTTACGTAAGTGTAAGCGTTCGGTTAGGGTAAGTGTTTGGGTTAGGGTTAGGTTTAGGGTTAGGGTAATGGTAACTGTTAGGGTTAGGGTTAGGGTTAGGATTAGGGTTAAGTTTAGGGTTAGGGTTAGGGTTAGGGTAAGGGTTAAGGATAGGGTTAGGGTAAGGGTTAGGATAGGGTTCGGGTTAGGGTTAGAGTTAGGGTTAGGTTTAGGGAAGGGTAAGGGTTAGGGTTAGAGTTAGGGTTAAGATTAGGGTTAGGGTTAGCGTTAGGGTAAGAGTAAGTGTTAGGGTTAGGGTTAGGTTAAGGGTAAGTTTTAGGGTTAGGTTAGGGTTAAGGTTAGGATTAGGGTAAGGGTAAGAGTTTGCGTTAGAGTTTCGGTTTCGGTAAGGGTTAGGGTTAGGGTTAGGGGTAAGGTTAGGGTTAGGGTTGGGGTAAGGGTAAGGGTTAGGGTTAGGGTTAGGGCCATGGTTATAATTAGGGTAAGCGTTATGGTTAGTGTTAGGGTTAGGTTTAGGGTTAGGGTTAGGGTTAGGGTTAGTGTAAGGGTAACGGGTAGGGTTAAGGTTAGGGTTAGAGTTAGGATTATGGTTAGGGTTAGGGTCAGGGTAAGGGTTACGGTTAGGTTTAGGTTTAGGTTTAGGGTAAGGGTAAGGGTTAGGTTTACGGTTAGGGTTAGGTTTAGGTTTAGGGTTATGGTTAGGGTTAGGGTAAGAATAAGGGTTAGGGTTAGGATTAGGGTTAGGGTTAGGGTTAGGTTTAGGGTTAAGGTTAGGTTTAGGGTTAGGGTAAGGGTAAGGATTAGGGTTAGGTTTAGGTTTAAGTTTAGGGTTAGGTTTAGGGTAGGGTTAGGGTTAGGGTTAGGGTAATGTTTAGGGTTAGGTTTAGGGTTAGGGTTAGGGTTAGGTTAAGGGTAAGGGTAAGGGGTAGGGTTAGTGTTATACTTAAGGGTAGGGTTAGAATTAGCGTTAGGGTAAGTGTATGGGTTAGTGTTAGGGTTAAGGTAAGGGTAAGGGTTATGGTTAGTGTTAGGATTATGGTTAGGGTAAGGGTTACAGTTAGGTTTAGTGTAAGGGTAAGGTTTATGATTAGGGTGGGGTTTAGGGTTAGGGTTAAGGTTACGGTCAGGGTAAGGTTTAGGGTTAGGGTTAGGGGTATGTTTAGGAGTAGGGTAAGGCTAAGGTTTAGGGTTAGAGTTAGGTGTAGGGTAAGGGTTAGGGTTGTGGTAGGGTTAGGGTTCGGGTTAAGGGGTAGGGTGAGGTTTAGGGTTAGGTTTAGGTTTAGGGTTAAGGTTAGGGTTAGGGTTGGCATTAGGGTAAGGGTAAGTGTTAGGGTTAAGGTTAGGGTTAAGGTAAAAGTAACGGTTAGGGTTAAGGTTAAGGTTAGGTTTAGGGTAAGGGTTATGGGTAGGGTTAGAGTAAGGGTTAGGGTTAGGGTTAGGGTTAGGGTAAGGGTAAGGGTTACGGTTAGGGTTAGGATTAGGTTTAGTTTTAGGGTTAGGGTAACGGTAAGTGTTAGGTTTAGGGTGAGGATTAGGGTTAGGTTTAGGGCTAAGGTAAGGGTAAGGTTTAGGGTAGGGTTAGGGTTAGTGTAAGGGTTAGGGTTAGGGTTAGGAATTGGGTAGGGGTTAGGGTAAGTGTTAGGGTTAGGGTTATGTTTAGGATAAGGGTAAGGGTTAGGGTTAGGGTTAGGGGTTAGGTTTAGGGTTAGGGTTAGGGTTAGGGTTATGGTAAGGGTATGGGTTAGAGTTAGGGTTAGGGCCAGGGTTATTGATAGGGTAAGGGTTAGGGTTAGTGTTAGTGTTAGGTTTAGGGTTAGGGTTAGGGTTAGGGTTAGGGAAAGGGTAAGGGTTAGGGTTATGTTTAGGGTTAGCGTTAGGGTAAGGGTAAGGGCTAGGTTTAGGGATTGGGTTAGGTTAGGGTTAGGGTTATGGTTAGGGTTAGGGTAAGAATAAGGTTTAGGGTTAAGGTTAGGGTTGGGGCTAGGTTTAGGGTTAGGGTTAAGGTTTGGGTTAGGGTTAGGGTAAGGGTAAGTGTTAGGGTTAGGTTTAGGGTTAGGGTTAGGATAACGGTAAGGGTTAGGGTTAGGGTAAGGGTTAGGGTTAGGGTAAGGGTTAAGGTTAGGGTTGGGGTTAGGGTTAGGGTAAGGGTTAGGGTTAGGGTAGGGTTAGGTTTAGGTTTAGGGTTAGGGTAAGGGTTAGAGGTAGTTTTAGGGTTAGGTTTAGGGTTGGGGTTAAGGTTAGGGTTATGGTTAGGGTAAGGGTAAGGGTTAGGGTTAGGGTTAGGGTAAGGTTTAGGGTTAGAGTTAGGGTTAGTGTTATGTTTAGGGTTACCGTTAGGGTTAGGCTTTGGGTTAGGGTAAGGGTATGTGTTAGGGTTAGAGTTAGGGTTAGGTTAAGGTTTAGGGTAAGGGTGAGGGTTAGGGTTAGGGTTAGGGTTAGGGTAAGTGTTAGGGTTAGGGTTACGGTTAGGGTTAGGGTTAAGGTTAGGGTTGGGGTTAGGGTTATGGTTAGGGTAAGGGTAAGGGTTAGTGTTAGGGTTATGGTTATGGTTAGGGTTAGGGTTAGGTTTAGTGGAAGGGTAAGATTTAGGGTTAGGATGGGGGTTAGGGTTAGGGTTAGGTTTAGGGTAAGGGAAAGGTTTAGGGTTAGGGTTAGGGTTAGGTTTAGGTTTCGGTAAGGGTAAGAGTTAGGGTTAGGTTTAGGGTTAGGGTTGGTGTTAGGGTAGGGGTTAGTGTAAGGGTGAGATTTAGGGTTAGGGTTTGGATAAGTGTAAGGTTTAGGGTTAGGGTTAGGTTTAGTGTTAGGGGATAGGGTTAGGGTTAGGGTTAGGGTTAGCTTTGGGGTTAGGGTTACATGAGGGTAAGGGTTAGGGTTAGTGTTAGTGTTAGGTTTAGGGTTCGGGTTAGGGTTAGGTTTAGGGTTAGGGTTAGGGTAAGGGTAAGGTTTAGGGTTAGGGTTAGGGTTAGATTTAGGGTTAAGTTTAGGGTTAGGTTTAGGGTAAGGGTTAGAGTTAGGGTTAGGGTAATGTTTAGGGTTAGGTTTAGGGTTAGGGTTAGGGTTAGGTTTAGGGTAAGGGTAAGGGGTAGGGTTAGTGTTATACTTAAGGTTAGGGTTAGAGTTAGCGTTAGGGTAAGGGTATGGGTTAGTGTTAGGGTTAAGGTAAGGGTAAGGGTTAGGGTTAGTGTTAGGGTTATGGTTAGGGTAAGGGTTACGTTTAGGTTTAGTGTAAGGGTAAGGTTTATGGTTAGGGTGGGGTTTAGGCTTAGGGTTAAGGTTACAATAAGGGTAAGGGTTAGGGTTAGGGTTAGGGTTATGTTTAGGAGTAGGGTAAGACTAAGGTTTATGGTTAGAGTTAGGGGTAGGGTAAGGGTTAGGGTTGTGGTAGGGTTAGGGTTATGGTAAGGGTAAGTGTTAGGGTTAGGGTTAGGTTTAGGGCTAGGATAAAGGTAATGGTTAAGGTTAGGGTTAGGGTGAGTGTTAGGGTTAGGATTAGGTTTAGGTTTAGGGTTAGGCTTAGGGTTAAGGTTAGAGTTAGGGTAAGGTAAGGGTTAGGGTTAGGATTAGGGTAAGGTTTAGTTTTAGGGTTAGGGTTAGTGTTAGGGTATGTGTTAGGGTTAGTGTTAGGGTTATGTTAAGGGTTACGGTGAGGGTTAGGGTTAGGGTGAGGGTAAGGGTATGTGTTAGGGTTAGGGTTAGGGTTAAGTTTAGGGTTAGGGTTAGCGTTAGGGTAAGGGTAAGGTTTAGGCTCAGGGTTAGGGTTAAGATAAGGGTGAGGGTTACGGTTACGGTTAGGGTTAGGGTTATGGTAAGGGTCAGGATTAGGGTTAGGGTTAGGGTTAGGGTTAGGGTAAGGGTAAGGGTTAGGGTTAGGTTTAGGGTTAGGGTTAGGTTTAGGATTAGGGTAAGGGTAAGGGTTAGGGTTACAGTTAGGTTTAATGTTAGGGTAAGGATAAGGGTAAGGGTTAGTTTTATTCTTAGGTTTAGATGTTAGGGATAGGGTTAGGGTTAGCGTTAGGTTTAGGATTCGTGTTAGGGTAAGGGTAAGGGTTAGGCTTAGGGTTAGGGTTCACGTTAGGTTTAGGGTTTGAGTTAGGGTAAGGGTAAGGGTTAGGCTTACTGTTAGGGTTAGGGATAGGTTTAGGTAAGGGTTAGGGTTAGGGTTAGGGTTAGGGTTAGGATTAGGGTAAGGCTTAGGGTTAGGCTTACGGTTAGGGTAGGGGTTAGGGTAAGGGTAAGTGTTAGGGTTAGGGTTAGGTTTACGATAAGTGTAAGGGTTAGGGTTAGGTTAGTTTTAGGTTTAGGGGTTAGGGTTAGGGTTAGGGTTAGTTTAGGTTTGGGGTTAGCGTTACGTAAGGGTAATGTTTAGGGTTAGGGTTATGGTTAGGGTTAGTGTTAGGTTTAGGGTTCGGGTTAGTGTTAGGTTTATGTTTAGGGTTAGGGTAAGGGCAAGGTTTAGGGTTAGGGTTAGGGTTAGGTTTATGGTTAGGGTTAGGGTAAGGGTAATGGTTAGGGTTAGGGTTAGTGTTAGGGTTAAGTTTAGGGTTAGGATAAGGGTAAGAGTTTGGGTTAGAGTTTGGGTTTGGGTAAGGGTAGGGTTAGGGTTAGGGTCAGCGTTATTGTTAGGGTCAGGGTTAGGGTTAGTGTTAGGGATAGGTTTAAGGTTAGGGTTGGGATTAGGGTTAGGGTCAGGGTAAGGGTTCCGGGTAGGTTTAGCTTTACGGTTAGGGTAAGGGTAAGGATTAGATTTAGGGTTAGGATTAGGTTTACGGTTAGGGTTATGGTTAGGGTTAGGGTAAGGATAAGGGTTAGGGTTAAGGTTACGTTTACAGTTAGGGTTAGGGAAAGGATAAGGGTTAGGGTTAATTTAGGGTTAGGATTAGGGTTAGGGTTAGGGTTAAGGTTGGGGTTAGGGTTAGGGTTAGGGTAAGGGTAAGGGTTAGGGTTAGGTTTATAGTAAGGTAAGGGTAAGTGTTAGGGTTAGGATTAGGGTTAGGTTAAGGGTTCGGGTTAGGGGTTAGGGGTAGGTTAAGTGTAGGTTTAGGGTAATGGTTAGGGTTAGGCTAAGGGCAAGTGTTAGGGTTAGGGTTAGCGTTAGGGTTAGGGTTAAGGTTAGGGTTAGGGTAAGGGTAAAGGTTAGTGTTAGGGTTAGGGTTAGGTTTAGGGTTGGGATTAAAGTTAGGGTTACGGTTAGGGTAAGGGTAAGGGTTAGGGTTAGGGTTAGGGTTAGCGTTAGGGCAAGGGTAAGGGTTAGGGTTAGGGTTAGGTCCAGGGTTAACTTTAGGGTTAGGGTTAAGGTAAGGGTTAGGGTTAGGGTTAGGGTAATGGTTAGGGTTAGGTTTAGGGGTATGGTTAGGGTTAGGTTTAGGGTAAGGGTAAGGGGTAGGGTTAGTGTTATACTTAAGGTTAGGTTTAGCGTTAGATTTAGGGTAAGGGTAAGGGATAGTGTTAGGGTTAAGGTAAGGGTAAGGGTTAAGGTTAGAGTTAGGGTTATAGTTAGGGTAAGGTTTACGGTTAGGTTTACTGTAAGTGTAAGGTTTAGGGTTAGGGTAGGGGTTAGGCTTAGGGTTAGGGTTAGGGTAAGGGTAAGGGTTAGGGTTAGGGTTAGGGTTAGAGTTAGGAGTATGGTTAGGGTTAGGGTCAGGGTTAAGGGTTACGGTTAGGTTTAGGTTTACGGTTAGGGTAAGGGTAAGGGTTATGTTTAGGGTTAGGTTTAGGTTTAGGTTTAGGGTAAGGCTAAGGGTTAGGTTTAGAGTTATGGGTAGGGTAAGGTTTAGGGTTGTGGTAGGGTTAGGGTTAGGGTAAGGGTAAGTGTTAGGGTTAGGGTTAGGGTTAGCTTAAGGGTAAGGGTTATGGTTTGGTTTAGGGTTAGGGTAAAGGTAATGGTTAAGGTTAGGGTTAGGGTTAGTGTTAGGTTTAGGGTTAGGGTAAGGGTAAGTGTTAGGGATAGGGTTAGGGTTAGGTTAAAGTTAGGGTTAGGGTTAGGGTTAGGTTTAGGGTTATGGTTAGGGTAAGGGTAAGGGTTAGGGTTAGGGTTAGGGTTAGCGTTATGTTTAAGTTTAGGGTTAGGGTTAGAGTTAGCGTAGGGTTAGTATTAGGTTAGGGTTAGGGTAAGGGTTAGGGTTAGGGATCGGGTTAGGTTTAGAGTTAGGTTAAGGTAAGGGTTAGGGTTAGGGTTAGGGTTAGGTTAATGGTTAGGGTTAGGGGTTAGGGGTAGGTTAAGGGGTAGGGTTAGGGTAATGGTTAGGGTTAGGCTAAGGGTAAGTGTTAGGGTTAGGGTTAGCGTTAGGGTTAGGGTTGGGGTTAGGGTAAGGGTTAGGGTTAGGTTTAGGGTTGGGATTAAGGTTAGGGTTACGGTTAGGGTAAGCGTTAGGGTTAGGGTTAGGGTAGGGGTTAGGGTAAGTGTTAGGGTTAGGGTTAGCGTTAGGATAAGGGTAAGGGTTAGGGTTAGGGTTAGGGTAGGGGTTAGGTAAGTGTTAGGGTTAGGGTAAGGTTTAGGGGTTAGGGTTAATGTTATGGTTAGGTTAAGGGTTAGGGTTAGGATAAGGGTTAGGGTTAGTGTTAGGGTTAGAGTTAGGGTAAGGGTAAATTTAAGGGTTAGGGTTAGGGTTAGTGTTAGGGTAAGGGTTTGGGTTAGGTTTAGTGTTGGGGTTAAAGTTAGGGTAAGGGTTAGGGTTAGGGTTAGGGTAGGGGTTAGGGTAAGTGTTAGGGTTAGGGTTAGGGTTAGGATAAGGGTAAGGGTTAGGGTTAGGGTTAGGGTAGGGGTTAGGTAAGTGTTAGGGTTAGGGTAAGGTTTAGGGGTTAGGGTTAATGTTAGGGTTAGGTTAAGGGTTAGGGTTAGGGTTAGGATAAGGGTTAGGGTTAAGGTTAGGGTTAGAGTTAGGGTTAGGGTAAATTTAAGGGTTAGGGTTAGTGTTAGAGTTAGGGTAAGGGTTCGGGTTAGGTTTAGTGTAGGGGTTAAGGTTAGGGTAAGGGTTAGGGTTAGGGTAAGGGTAAGGGTTAGGTTTAGGGTTAGGGTTTGGGTAAGTGTTAGGGTTAGGGTTACGGTTAGGGTAAGGGTAATGGTTAGTTTTAGGGTTAGGTTTAGTTGTTAGGGTTAGGGTTAGCGTTAGGTTTAGGGTTAGGGTTAGTGCAAGGGTAAGGGTTAGGCTTAGGGTTAGGGTTCGCGTTAGGTTTAGGGTTTGCGTTAGGGTAAAGGTAAGGGTTAGGGTTAGGGTTAGGGTTAGGTATAGGTTTAGGGAAAGGGTTAGGGTCAGGTTAAGCGTTGGGGTTAACGTTAGGGTTAGGGTTAGGATAAGGGTAATGGTTAGGGTTAGGGTTAGGGTTAGGTTTAGGGTAAGGGTTAGGGTTAGTTTTGGGTAAGGGTAAGGTTTAGGGTTTGGGTTAGGGTTAGGGTTAGGTTTAGGGTAAGTGAAAGGGTTAGGCTTAGGTTTAGGTTTAGGGTAAGGGTAACAGTTAGGGTTAGGGTTAGGGTTAGGATTAGGGTAGGGGTTAGGGTAAGGGTAAGTGTTAGGGTTAGGGTTAGGGTTAGGATAAGTGTAAGGGTTAGGGTTAGGGTTCGTGTTAGGGTTAGGGTTTAGGGTTAGGGTTAGGGTTAGGGTTCGGTTTGGGGTTAGCGTTACGTAAGGGTAATGTTTAGGGTTATTGTTAGGGTTAGGGTTAGTGTTAGGTTTGGGGTTGGGGTTAGGGTTAGGTTTAGGTTTAGGGTTAGGGTAAGGGCAAGGTTTAGGGTTAGGGTTAGGGTTAGCTTTAGGGTTAGGGTTAGGGTAAGAGTAAGGGTTAGGGTTAGTGTTAGGGTTAAGTTTAGGGTTAGGATAAGGGTAAGAGTTTGGGTTAGAGTTTGGGTTTGGGTAATGGTTAGGGTTGGGGTTAGGGGTAAGGATAGGGTTAGGGTTAGGGTAAAGGTAAGGGTTAGGGTTAGGGTTAGGGCCAGCGTTATTGTTAGGGTCAGGGTTAGGGTTAGTGTTAGGGTTAGGTTTAGGGTTAGGGTTAGGATTAGGGTTAGGGTCAGGGCAAGGGTTACGGTTAGGTTTAGCTTTACGGTTAGGGTAAGGTTAAGGGTTAGATTTAGGATTAGGGTTAGGTTTACAGTTAGGGTTATGGTTAGGGTTAGGGTAAGGATAAGGGTTAGGGTTAAGTTTAGGTTTAGGGTTAGGGTTAGGGTAAGTATAAGGGTTAGAATTAAGGTTAGGGTTAGGATTAGGGTTACGGTTAGGGTTAAGGTTAGGGTTAGGGTTAGGTTTAGGGTAAGAGTTTGGGTTAGAGTTTGGGTTGAGGTTAGGGTTAGGGTAAGGGTAAGAGTTTGGGTTAGAGTTTGGGTTTCGGTAAGGGTTAGGGTTAGGTTTAGGGTTAATGTTAGGGTTAGGGTTAGGGTAAGGGTAAGGGTTAGGGTTAGGGTTAGGGCCAGGGTTACTGTTAGGGTAAGGGTTAGGGTTAGTGTTAGGGTTAGGTTTAGGGTTAGGGTTAGGGTTAAGGTTAGGGTTAGGGTAAGGGTAAGTGTTAGGTTTAGGGTTAGGGTTAAGTTTAGGGTTAGGGTAAGGGTAAGAGTTTGGGTTAGAGTTTGGGTTTCGGTAAGGGTTAGGGTTAGGGTTAGGGGTAAGGTTAGGGTTAGGGTTAGGGTAAGGGTAAGGGTTAGGGTTAGGGTTAGGGCCAGGGTTATTGTTAGGGTAAGGGTTAGGGTTAGTGTTAGGGTTAGGTTTAGGGTTAGGGTTAAGGTTAGGGTTAGGGTAAGGGTAAGGGGTAGGGTTAAGGTTAGGGTTAGAGTTAGGAGTATGGATATGGTTAGGGTTAGGGTTAAGGGTTACGGTTAGGTTTAGGTTTAGGATTAGGGTAAGGGTAAGGGTTATATTTAGGGTTAGGGTTAGGTTTAGGTTTAGGGTTAGGGTTAGGGTTAGGGTAAGGATAAGGGTTAGGGTTAAAATTAGGGTTAGGTTTAGGGTTAGGTTTAGGGTTAAGTTTAGGTTTAGGGTTAGGGTAAGGGTTAGGGTTAGGGTTAGGGCCAGAGTTATTGTTAGGGTCAGGGTTAGGGTTAGTGTTAGGGTCATGTTTAGGGTTAGGGTTCGGATTAGGGTTAGGGTAAGGGGAAGGTTACGGTTAGGTTTAGCTTTACGGTTAGGGTAAGGGTAAGGGTTAGATTTAGGGTTAGTGTTAGGTTTACGGTTAGGGTTATGGTTAGGGTTAGGGTAAGGATAAGGGTTAGGGTTAAGGTTAGGTTTAGGGTTAGGGTTAGTGTAAGGATAATGGTTAGGGTTAAGGTTAGGGTTAGGATTAGGGTTAGGGTTAGGGTTAAGGTTAGGGTTAGGGTTAGGTTTAGGGTAAGTGTAAGGGTTAGGGTTAGGATTAGGGTAAGGGTTAGGGTTAGGGTTATGGTTAGGGTAAGGGTATGTGTTAGGGTTATGTTTAGGTTTACGGTTAGGGTTAGGGTAAGGGTTAGGGTAAGGGTATGTGTTAGGGTTAGGGTTAGGGTTAAGGTTAGGGGTAGGGTTAGTGTTAGGGTAAGGGTAAGGGTTAGGCTTAGGGTTAGGGTTAAGATAAGGGTGAGGGTTACGGTTAGGGTTAGGTTTAGGGTTATGGTTAGGGTAAGGTTTAGGGTTAGGTTTAGGGTAAGGGTAAGGGTTAGGGTTAGGGTTAGGGTTAGGGTAAGGGTAAGGGTTAGGATTAGGGTTAGGTTTAGGGTTAGGGTTAGGTTTAGGATTAGGGTAAGGGTAAGAGTTAGGGTTACGGTTAGGGTTAGGGTTAGGGTAAGGGTAAGAGTTTCGGTTAGAGTTTGGTTTTCTGTAAGGGTTAGGGTTAGGGTAAGGTTAAGGGTTAGGGTTAGGGTTAGGGCCAGGGTTATTGTTAGGGTAAGGATTAGGGTTAGTGTTAGGGTTAGGTTTAGGGTTAGTGTTAGGGTTAAGGTTAGGGTTAGGGTAAGGGTAAGTGTTTGGTTTAGGGTTAGGGTTAGGGTTTAGGTTAGGGTTAGGGTTAGGGTAAGGGTAAGGGTTAGGGTTAGGGTTAGGGTAAGGATAAGGCTTAGGGTTAAGATTAGGGTTAGGGTTAGGGTTAGGTTTAGGGTTAGGTTTAGGGTTAGTGTTAGGGTAAGGGTAAGGGTAAGGGTTAGGGTTAAGGTTGGGTTTAGGTTTAGAGTTAGGGTAAGGGTAAGGGTTAAGGATAATGTTAGGGTTAGCATAAGGGTAAGGGTTAGGGTTAGGTTTAGGGTTAGGGTAAAGCTAATGGTTAAGGTTAAGGTTAGGGTTAGGGTTAGGGTTAGATTTACGGTTAGGGTTACTGTAAGGTTAAGGGTTAGGGTTAGGGTTAGGTTTAGAGTTAACTTTAGGGTTAGGGTTAGGGTTAGGGTAAGGGTTAGGGTTAGGGTTAGGGTTAGGTTTAGGGTAAGGGAAAGGGGTAGGGTTAGTGTTTTACTTAAGGTTAGGGTTAGAGTTAGCGTTAGGGTAAGGGTAAGGGTTAGTGTTAGGGTTAAGGTAAGGGTAAGGGTTAGGGTTAGTGTTAGGGTTATGGTTAGGGTAAGGGTTACGGTTAGGTTTAGTGTAATTGTAAGGTTTAGGGTTATGGTGGGGGTAAGGCTTAGGGTTAGGGTTAGGGTAAGGTTAAGGCTTAGGTTTAGGGTTAGGGTTCTGTTTAGGAGTATGGTAAGGCTAAGGATTAGGGTTAGATTTAGTGGTAAGGAAAGGGTTAGGGTTGTGGTAGGGTTAGGGTTAGGGTAAGGGTAAGTGTTAGGGTTAGGGCTAGGGTTAGGGTTAGCATAAGGGTAAGGGTTAGGGTTAGGTTTAGGGTTAGGGTAAACGTAATGGTTAAGGTTAGGGTTAGGGTTAGTGTTAGGTTTAGGGTTCGTGTAAGGGTAAGTGTTAGGGATAGGGTTAGGGTTAGGTTTAAGGTTAGGGTTAGGGTTAGGGTTAGGGTTAGGTTTAGGGTTATGGTTAGGGAAAGGGTAAGGGTTAGGTTTAGGGTTAGCGTTATGGTTAAGTTTACGGTTAGGGTTAGGGTTAGGTTAGGGTGAGGATTAGGTTAGGGTTAGGGTAAGGGTTACGGTTAGGGTTCGGGTTAGGTTTAGATTTAGGTTAAGGTAAGGGTTAAGGTTAGGGTTAAGGTTAGGTTAAGGGTTAGGGTTAGGGGTTAGGGGTAGGTTAAGGGTAGGGTTAGGGTAATGTTTAGAGTTTGGCTAAGGGTAAGTGTTAGGGTTAGGGTTAGCGTTAGGGTTAGGGTTAGGGTTAGGGTAAGGGTAAAGCTTTGTGTTAGGGTTAGGGTTAGGTTTAGGGTTGGGATTAAGGTTAGGGTTATGGTTATGGTAAGGGAAAGGGTTAGGGTTATGGTTAGGGTTAGCGTTAGGGTAAGGGTAAGTGTTAGGGTTAGGGTTAGGGTTAAGGTAAGAGTAAGGGTAGGGTTACGGTTAAGGTTAGCTTTAGGGTAAGGGTTAGGGTTAGGGTTAGGATAAGGGTAAGGTTTAGGGTTAGGGTTAGGGTTAGGGTTAGGTTTAGGGTTAGCCTAAGAGTAAGGGTTAGGGTTAGGGTTAGGATTAGGGTTAGGTTTATGGTTAGGGTAAGGGTAAGGTTTAGGGTTAGGGTTAGGGTTAGGGTAAGGGTTAGGGTTAGGGTTAGGGTTAGGGTAGGGGTTAGGTTAAGTGTTAGGGTTAGGGTTATGGTTAGGGTAAGGGTAAGGTTTAGGGTTAGGGTTAGGGTTAGGGTAGGGGTTAGGGTTAGGGTTAGGGTGAGGGTAAGTGTTAGGGGTTAGGGTTAATGTTAGGGTTAGGTTAAGGGTTAGGGTTAGGGTTAGGGTTAGAGTTAGGATAAGGGTAAATTTAAGGGTTAGGGTTAGGGTTAGTGTTAGGGTAAGGGTTAGGGTTAGGTTTAGCGTTGGGGTTAAGGTTAGAGTTAGGGTTAGGGTTATGGTAAGTGTAAGGGTTAGGGTTAGGGTTAGGGTTTGGGTAAGTGTTAGGGTTAGGGTTAGGGGTAGGGGTAGGGTAGGGTAAGGGTAATTGTTAGTTTTAGGGTTAGGTTTAGGTGTTAGGGTTAGGGTTAGGGTTAGCGTTAGGTTTAGGGTTAGGGTTAGTGTAAGGGTAAGGTTTAGGCTTAGGGTTAGGGTTCGCGTTAGGTTTAGGGTTTGAGTTAGGGTAAGGGTAAGGGTTAGGGTTAGGGTTAGGGTTAGGGATAGGTTTAGGGTAAGGGTTAGGGTTAGGTTTAGCGTTGGGGTTAACGTTAGGGTTAGGGTTAGGATAAGGGTAAGGGTTAGGGTTAGGGTAAGGTTTAGGTTTAGGGTAAGGTTTAGGGTTAGGTTTAGGGTAAGGGTAAGTTTTAGGGTTTGGGTTAGGGTTAGGGTTAGGGTAAGGGTAAGGGAAAGGGTTAGGGTTAGGTTTAGGTTAGGGTTAGGGTTAGGGTTAGGGTTGGGTAAGGGTTAGGGTTAGGGTTAGGGTTAGGGTAAGGGTATATGTTAGGGTTAGTGTTAGGGTTATGTTTAGGGTTAGGGTTAGGGTTAGGGTAAGGGTATGTGTTAGGGTTAGGGTTAGGGTTAAGTTTAGGGTTAGGGTTAGCGTTAGGTAAGGGTAAGGTTTAGGCTTAGGGTTAGGGTTAAGATAAGGGTGAGGGTTACAGTTAGGGTTAGAGTTGGGGTTATGGTTAGGGTAAGGTTTAGTGTTAGGTTTAGGGTAAGGGTAAGGTTTAGGGTTAGGGTTGGGGTTAGGGTAAGGGTAAGGGTTAGGGTCAGGTTTAGGGTTACAGTTAGGTTTAGGATTAGGGTTAGGGTAAGGGTTAGGGTTAGGGTTAAGGTTAGGGTTAGGTTTAGGGTTAGGTTTAGGGTAAGGGTTAGGGTTAGGGTTAGGGTTAGGGTTAGTGTTAGGTTTAGGGTTAGGGTTAGGGTAAGGGCAATTGTTAGGGTTAGGGTTAGGGTTAGGGTGAGGGTTAGTGTTAGGGTTAGGGTTAGGGTAAGGGTAAGGGTTATGGTTAGGTTTAGCGTTAGGGTAAGGGTAAGTGTTAGGGTTAGGTTAGGGTTAGGGTTAGGATAAGGGTTAGGGTTAGGGTTAGGGTTAGGTTTAGGGTAAGGGTTAGGGTTAGGTTTAGGGTAAAGGTAAGTTTTAGTGTTAGGGTTAGGGTTAGGTTTTTGGTAAGGGTAAGGGTTAGGGTTAGGGTTAGGGTTAGGTTTAAGTTTAGGGTAAGGGTAAGGGTTAGGATTAGGGTTAGGGTTAGGGTAAGGGTTAGGGTTAGGGTTAGGTTTCGTGTTAGTGTAAGGATTAGAGTTATTGTTAGGGTAAGGTTAGGGTTAGGGTTAGCATTAAGGTTAGGGTTAGGGTTAGGGTAAGGGTAAGAATTTGGATTAGAGTTTGGGTTTGGGTAAGGGTTAGGGTTAGGGTTAGGGGTAAGGTTAGGGTTAGGGTTATGGTAAGGGTAAGTGTTAGTGTTATGGTAAGGGCCAGGGTTATTGTTAGGGTAAGGGTTAGGGTTAGTGTTAGGTTTAGGTTTAGGGTTTGTGTTGTGGTTACGGCTAGGGTAAGGGTAAGGGTTAGAGTTAAGGTTAAGGTTAGAGTTAGGATTTTGGTAAGGGATAGGGTCACGGTTAGGGTTACTGTTAGGATTAGGGGTTAGGGTTAGGGTTAGGGTTAGGGTTAGGTTTGGGGTTAGCGTTACGTAAGGGTTATGTTTAGGGTTAGAGTTAGGGTTAGGGTTAGTGTTAGGTTTCGGGTTGGGATTAGGGTTAGGTTTAGGGTTAGGGTTAGGGTAAGGGCAAGGTTTAGGGATAGGGTTAGGGTTAGGTTTAGGGTTAGGGTTACGGTAAGGGTAAGGGTTAGGGTTAGGGTTAGTGTTAGGGTTTAGTTTAGGGTTAGGATAAGGGTAAGAGTTTGGGTTAGAGGTTGGGTTTGTGTAACTGTTAGGGTTAGGGTTAGGGGTAAGGTTACGGATAGGGTTAGGGTAAAGGTAAGGGTTGGGGTTAGGGTTAGGGCCAGCGTTATTGTTAGGGTCAGGGTTGGGGTTAGTGTTAGGGTTAGGTTTAGGGTTAGGGTTAGGATTAGGGTTAGGGTCAGGTTAAGGGTTACAGTTAGGTTTAGCTTTACGGTTAGGGTAAGGGTAAGGGTTAGATTTAGGGTTAGGGTTAGGTTTACGGTTAGGTTTATGGTTAGGGTTAGGGTAAGGATAAGGGTTAGGGTTAAGGTTAGGTTTAGGGTTAGGGTTAGGGTAAGGATAAGGGTTAGCGTTAAGGTTAGGGTTAGGATTAGGGTTAGGGTTAGGGTTAAGGTTAGGGTTAGTGTTAGGGTTAGGGAGTGTTAGGGTTAGGGTAAGGGTAAGGGTTAGGGTTAGGTTTAGGGTTAGGTTTAGGGTAAGGGTAATGTTAAGTGTTAGGGTTAGGTTTAGGGTTACGTTTAGGGTTAGGGTAAGGGTAAGGGTTAGGGTTAGGATTAGGGTTAGGTTTAGGGTTAGGCTTAGGGTTAAGGTTAAGGTTAGGGTAAGGGTAAGGGTTAGGGTTAGGATTAAGGTAAGCGTTAGGATTAGGGTTAGGGTAAGGGTATGTGTTAGGGTTAGGGATAGGGTTACATTTAGGGTTACGCTTAGGGTTAGGGTTAGGGTTAGGGTAAGGGTATGTGTTAGGGTTAGGGTTAAGGTTAATGTTAGGATTAGGGTTAGCGTTAGGGTAAGGGTAAGGGTTAGGTTTAGGTTTAGGGTTGGGTTTATGGTTAGGGTAAGGGTAAGGTTTAGGGTTAGGTTTAGGGTATCGGTAAGGGTTAGGGTTCGGGTTAGGGTAGGGGATAGGGTAGGGTAATTGTTAGGGTTAGGGTTAGAATAAGGGTAAGGTTTAGGGATAGGGTTAGGGTTACGGGTTAGGGTTAGGGTTAGTTTTCGGGATAGGGTTAGGTTTAGTGTGAGGGTTAGGGTAAGCGTTAGGGTTAGTATTAAGGTTAGGGTTAGGTTTAGGGTTAGGTTTAGGGTAAGGGTTAGGTTTAGGGTTATGGTTAGTGTTAGGTTTAGGGTTAGGGTTGGGGTAAGGGCAAATGTTAGGGTTAGGGTTAGGGTTAGGGTTAGTGTTAGGGTTAGGGTTAGGATAAGGGTAAGGGTTAGGGTTAGGGTTAGGGTTAGGTTTAGGTTTAGGGTAAGGGTAAGTGTTAGGGTTAGGTTACGGTTAGGGTAAGGGTTAGGGTTTGGGTGAGGTTTCGTGTTAGGGTAAGGATTAGAGTCATTGTTAGGCTAGGTTAGTGTTAGGGTTAGCATTAAGGTTAGGGTTAGGGTTAGGGTAAGTGTAAGAATTTGGGTTAGAGTTTGGGTTTTGGTAAGGGTTAGGGTTAGGGTTAGGGCCAGGGTTATTGTTAGGGTAAGGGTTAGGGTTAGTGTTAGGGTTAGGTTTAGGGTTTGAGTTAGGGTTGCGGCTAGGGTAAGGGTTAGGGTTAGGGTTAGGTTTAGGGCAAGGGTTATTGTTAGGGTAAGGTTTAGGGTTAGTGTTAGGGTTAGGTTTAGGGTTTGGGTTAGGGTTACAGCTAGGGTAAGCGTAAGGGTTAGGGTTAAGGTTAGGGTTAGAGTTAGGATTATGGTTAGGGTTA
Source organism: Megascapheus bottae (assembly GCA_024803745.1). NCBI lineage: Eukaryota > Metazoa > Chordata > Mammalia > Rodentia > Geomyidae > Megascapheus > Megascapheus bottae. The sequence goes on from JANJXV010000048.1 coordinate 6,108,449, forward strand.
GGGTAAGGGTAAGGGTTACGGTTAGGTTTAGGTTTAGGGTTAGGGTAAGGGTAAGGGTTAGCTTTAGGGTTAGGGTTAGGGTAAGGGTAAGGGTTAGGGTTAGGTTTAGGGTTAGGGTTAGGGTAAGGGTAAGGGTAAGGGTTAGGGTTACGGTTAGGGTTAGGGTAAGGGTTAGGGTTAGGGTTGGGGTTAGGGTTAGGGTAAGGGTTAGGGTTAGGGTTAGGTTTAGGGTTAGGGTTAGGGTTAGGGTAAGGGTTAGCGTTAGTGTTAGGGTTAGGTTTAGGTTGGGGTTAAGGTAAGGGTTAGGGTTAGAGTTATGTTTAGGGTTACGGTTAGGGTTTGGCTTTGGGTTAGGGGAAGGGTATGTGTTAGGGTTAGGGTTAGAGTTAAGGTTAGGGTTAGGGTTAGCGTTAGGGGAAGGGTAAGGGTTACGGTTAGGGTTTGGCTTTGGGTTAGGGTAAGGATATGTGTTAGGGTTAGGTTTAGAGTAAGGGTTAAGGTTAGGATTAGGGTTAGCGTTAGGGGAAGGGTAAGGGTTAGTGTTAGGGTTAGGGTTAAGGTAAGGTTAAGGGTTAGGGTTTGTGTTAGGGTTATGGTTAGAGTTAGGGTTAGGTTTAGGTTTAGTGGAATGGTAAGGTTTAGGGTTAGGGTTAGCGTTAGGGTAAGGATAAGGGTAAGGGTTAGGGTTAGGGTTAAGGTAAGGGTAAGGGTAAGGGTTAGGGTTAGGGTTAGGTTTAGGGTTAGGGTAAGTGTTAGTGTTAGGGTTAGGGTTAGGGTAGGGGATAGAGTAAGGGTAAGTGTTATGGTTAGGGTTAGAATAAGGGTAAGGGTTAGGGTTAGGTTTAGGATTAGGGTAAGGTTTCGGTTTAGGGTTAGTGTAAGGGTTAGGGTTAGGGTAAGGGTAAGGGTTAGGGTTAGGGTTAGGGTTAGGGTTAGGTTTAGGGTTAGGGTAAGTGTTAGTGTTAGGGTTAGGGTTAGGGTAGGGGATAGAGTAAGGGTAAGTGTTATGGTTAGGGTTAGAATAAGGGTAAGGGTTAGGGTTAGGTTTAGGGTTACGGGTTAGGGTTAGGGTTAGTTTTAGGGATAGGGTTAGGTTTAGGGTTAAGGTTAGGGTAAGGGTAAGGGTTAGGGTTAAGGTTAGGGTTAGGTTTAGGGTTAGGTTTAGGGTAAGGGTTAGGGTTAGGGTTATGGTTAGTGTTAGGTTTAGGGTTAGGGTTGGGGTAAGGGCAAATGTTAGGGTTAGGGTTAGGGTTAAGGTTAGGGTTAGGGTTAGGCTTAGTGTTAGGATTAGGGTTAGGGTAAGGGTAAGTGTTAGGGTTAGGTTAGGGTTAGGGTTAGGATAAGGGTAAGGGTTAGGGTTAGGGTTAGGTTTAGGTTTAGGGTAAGGGTTAGGGTTAGGTTTAGGGTAAGGGTAAGTTTTAGTGTAAGGGTTAAGGTTAGGTTTTTGGTAAGGGTAAGGGTTAGGGTTAGGGTTAGGGTTAGGGTTAGGTTTAGGTTTAGGGTAAGCGTAAGGGTTAGGGTTAGGTTAGGTTTAGGGTAAGGGTTAGGGTTAGGGTGAGGTTCCGTGTTAGGGTAAGGATTAGAGTTATTGTTAGGGTAGGTTAGGGTTAGGGTTAGCATTACGGTTAGGGTTAGGGTTAGGGTAAGGTTAAGAATTTGGGTTAGAGTTTGGGTTTTGGTTAGGGTTAGGGTTAGGGTTTGGGCCAGGGTTATTGTTAGGGTAAGGGTTAGGGTTAGTGTTAGGGTTATGTTTAGGGTTTGGGTTAGGGTTACGTCTAGGGTTAGGGTTAGGGTTAGGGTTAGGGCAAGGGTTATTGTTAGGGTAAGGGTTAGGGTTAGTGTTAGGGTTAGGTGTAGGGTTTGGGTTAGGGTTACGGCTAGGGTAACCGTAAGGGTTAGGGTTAAGGTTAGGGTTAGAGTTATGATTATGGTTAGGGTTAGGGTCATGGTAAGGCTTACGGTTAGGTTTAGGTTTAGGGTTAGGTTAAGGATAAGGGTAAGGGTTAGCTTTAGGGTTAGGGTTAGGGTAAGGTAAGGGTTAGGGTTAGGTTTATGTTTAGGGTTAGGTTAAGGGTAAGGGTAAGGGTAAGGGTTAGGGTTACGGTTAGGGTTAGGGTAAGGGTTAGGGTTAGGGTTGGGGTTAGGGTTAGCCTAAGGGTTAGGGTAAGGGTTAGGGTTAGTGTTAGGGTTAGGTTTAGGTTTGGGGTTAAGGTAAGGGTTATGGTTCGGGTAAGGGTAAGGGTTAGGGTTAGGGTTAGGGTAAGGTTTAGGGTTAGGGTTAGGGTTAGGGTTAGAGTTATGTTTAGGTTTATTGTTAGGTTTGGCTTTGGGTTAGAGTAAGTGTATGTGTTAGGGTTAGGGTTAGAGTTAAGGTTAGGGTTAGGGTTAGCGTTAGGGTAAAGGTAAGGGTTACGGTTAGGGTTAGGGTTAAGACAAGGGTAAGGGTTAGGTTTAGGGTTATGGCTAGGGTAAGGTTTAGGGTTAGGTTTAGGGTAAAGGTAAGGTTTAGGGTTAGGTTTAGGGTTAGGGTTAGGGTTAGGGTTAGGGTAAGGGTAAGGGTTAGGGTTAGGGTTAGGGTTAGGTTTAGGTTAAGGATTAGGGTAAGGGTGAGGGTTAGGGTTAGGTTTAGGGTTAGGGTTAGGGTAATGGTTAGGGTTAGGGTTAGGGTTAGGGTTAGGGTTAGGGTTAGGGTAAGGGTTAGGGTTAGGGGTAGGTTTAGGTTAAGGATTAGGGTAAGGGTGAGGGTTAGGGTTAGGTTTAGGGTTAGGGTTAGGGTAATGGTTAGGGTTAGGGTTAGGTTTAGGATTAGGGTAAGGGTAAGTGTTAAGGTTAGGGTTAGGGTAAGGATTAGGATAGTGTTAGGGTTAGAGTTAGGGTTAGGTTTAGGGTAAGGGTAACGGTTAGGGTTAGAGTTAGGGTTAAGGTTAGGGTTAGGGTTAGCGTTAGGGTAAGGGTAAGTGTTAGGGTTAGGGTTAAGGTAAGGTTAAGGGTTAGGGTTAGTGTTAGGGTTATGGTTAGAGTTAGGGTTAGGTTTAGGTTTTTTGGAAGGGTAAGGTTTAGGTTTAGAATTGGGGTTAGGGTTAGGGTTAGGTTTAGGGTAAGGGAAAGGTTTAGGGTTAGGGTTAGGGTTAGGTTCAGGTTTAGGATAAGGGTAAGAGTTACGGTTAGGGTTAGGGTTAGGATAAGTGTAAGGGTTAGGGTTAGGGTTAGGGTTAGTGTTAGTGGTTAGGGTTGGGGTTAGGGTTAGGTTTATGTTTGGGCTTAGGGTTACATAAGGGTAAGGGTTAGAGTTAATGTTAGTGTTAGGTTTAGGGTTCGGGTTACTGTTAGGTTTAGGGTTAGGGTTAGGATAATGGTAAGGTTTAGGGTTAGGGTTAGGGTTAGGTTTAGGGTTAGGTTTAGGGTAAGGGTAAGGGATAGGTTTAGGGTTAGGGTTAAGGTTAGGTTTAGGGTAAGGGTAAGAGTTTGGATTAGAGTTTGGGTTTCGGTAAGGGTTAGGGTTAGGGTTAGGGGTAAGGTTAGGGTTAGGTTTAGGGTGAGGGTAAGGGTTAGTGTTAGGGTTAGGGCCAGGGTTATTGTTAGGGTAAGGGTTAGGGTTAGTGTTAGGGTTAGGTTTAGGGTTAGTGTTAGTGTTAGGGTTAGGGTTAGGGTAAGGGTAAGGGGTAGGGTTAAGGTTAGGGTTAGAGTTAGGATTATCGTTAGGGTTAGGGTCAGGGTTAAGGGTTACGGTTAGGTTTATGTTTAGGGTTATGGTAAGGGTAAGGGTTATGTTTAGGGTTAGGGTTAGGTTTACGGTTAGGGTTATGGTTAGGGTTAGGGTAAGGATAAGGGTTAGGGATAAGATTATGGTTAGGGTTAGGGTTAGGTTTAGGGTTAAGTTTAGGGTTAGGGTTAGGGTAAGGGTAAGGGTTAGGGTTAGGTTTAGGATGAGGATTAGGGTAAGGGTAAGGGTAAGGTTAAGGGTTAAGGTTAGGCTTAGGTTTAGGGTTAGGGTAAGGATAAGGGTTAGGGATAGGGTTAGGGTTAGGGTTAAGGTTAGGGTTAGGGTTAGGGTAAGGTTTAGGCTTAGGGTTAGGGTTAGTGTTATGTTTAGGGTTAGGTTCTGGTAAGGGCAATTATTAGGGTTAGGGTTAGGGTTAAGGTTAGCGTTAGGGTTAGGGATAGTGTTAGGGTTAGGGTTAGGGTAAGGGTAAGGGTTATGTTTAGGTTTAGGGTTAGGGTAAGGGTAAGTGTTAGGGTTAGGTTAGGGTTAGGATGAGGGTAAGGGTTAGTGTTAGGGTTAGGGTTAGGTTTATGGTAAGGGTTAGGGTTAGGTTTAGGGTAAGGGTAAGTTTTAGTGTTAGGGTTAGGGTTAGATTTTTGGTAAGGTTAAGGGTTAGGGTTAGGGTTAGGGTAAGGTTAGGTTAGGGTTAGCATTAAGGTTAGGGTTAGGGTTAGGGTAAGGGTAAGAATTTGGGTTAGAATTTGGGTTTGGGTAAGGGTTAGGGTTAGGGTTAAGGGTAAGGTTAGGGTTAGGGTAAGGGTAAGGGTAAGGGTGAGGGTTAGGGTTAGGGCCAGGGTTATTGTAAGGGTAAGGGTTAGGATTGGTGTTAGGGTTAGGTTTAGGGTTTGGGTTAGGGTTACGGCTAGGGTAAGGGTAAGGGTTAGGGTTAAGGTTCGTGTTAGAGTTAGGATTATGGTTAGGGTTAGGGTCAGGGATAGGGTTAGTGTTAGGGTTAGGTGTTAGGGTTAGGGTTAGTGTTATGTTTAGGGTTGGGTTAGGGTTAGGTTTAGGTTTAGGGTTAGGGTAAAGGCAAGGTTTAGGGTTAGGGTTAGGGTTAGGTTTAGGGTTAGTGTTAGGGTTAAATTTAGGGTTAGGATAAGTGTAAGAGTTTGGGTGAGAGTTTGGGTTTGTGTAAGGGTTAGGGTTAGGGTTATGGGTAAGGTTAGTGTTAGGTTAGGGTAAAGGTAAGGGTTAGGTTTGGGTCAGGGCCAGCGTCATTGTTCGGGTCAGGGTTAGGGTTAGTGTTAGGGTTAGGTTTAGGGTTAGGGTTAGGATTAGGGTTAGGGTCAGGGTAAGGGTTACGGTTAGGTTTAGCTTTACGGTTAGGGTAAGGATAAGGGTTAGATTTAGGGTTAGGGTTAGGTTTACGGTTAGGGTTATGGTTAGGGTTAGGGTAAGGATAAGGGTTAGGGTTAAGGTTAAATTTAGGGTTAGGGTTAGGGTAAGGATAAGGGTTAGGGTTAAGGTTAGGATTAGGATTAGGGTTAGGTTTAGGGTTAAGGTTAGTGTTAGGGTTAGGGTTAGGGTAAGGGTAAGGGTTAGGGTTAGGTTTACGGTTAGGTTTAGGGTAAGGGTAAGGGTAAATGTTAGGGTTAGGATTAGGGTTAGGTTTAGGGTTAGGGTAAGGGCAAGGGTTAGGGTTAGGATTAGGGTTAGGTTTAGGGTTAGGCTTAGGGTTAAGGTTAAGGTTAGGGTAAGGGTAAAGGTTAGGTTTAGGATTAGGGGAAGGGTTAGGGTTCGCGTTAGGGTAAGGGTAAGGGCATGTGTTAGGGTTAGGGTTAGGGTTATGTTTAGGGTTACGCTTTAGGGTTAGGGTTAGGGTTAGGGTAAGGGTATGTGTTAGGGTTAGGGTTAGGGTTAAGGTTAGGTTTAGGGTTAGCGTTAGGGTAAGGGTAAGGGTTAGGCTTAGGGTTAGGGTTAAGATAAGGGTGAGGGTTATGGTTATGGTTAGGGTTAGGATTAGGATTAGGGTAAGGTTTAGGGTTAAGTTTAGGGTAAGGGTAAGGGTTCGGGTTAGGGTTAGGGTAAGGGTAAGGGTTAGGGTTAGGTGTAGGGTTAGGGTTAGGTTTAGGATTAGGGTAAGTGTAAGGGTTAGGGTTACGGTTAGAGTTAGGGTTAGGGTAAGGTTTAGCTCAAGGTTAAGGGTTAGGGTTAGGGTTAGGGTTAGGGTTCGGGTTAAGGTAAGGGTAAGGGTGAGGGTTGGTTTCCGTTAGGTTTAGGGTAAGGCTGAGGGTTAAGTTTAGGATAAGGGTAAGGTTTCGGTTTAGGGTTAGGGTTAGGGTTAGGGTAACGGTAATGGTTAGGGTTAGGTTTAGGGTTAGGTTTAGGGTTAGGGTAAGTGTTAGTGTTAGGGTTAGGGTTAGGGTAGGGGACAGGGTAAGGGTAAGTGTTAGGGTTAGGGTTAGAATAAGGGTAAGGGTTAGGGTTAGGTTTAGGGTTACGGGTTAGGGTTAGGGTTAGTTTTAGGGATAGGGTTAGGTTTAGGGTTAGGGTTAGGGAAAGGGTTAGGGTTAGGGTTAAGGTTAGGGTTAGGTTTAGTGTTAGGTTTAGGGTTAGGGTAAGGGTAAGGGTTATGGTTAAGTTTAGGTTTAGGGTAAAGGTAAGTGTTAGGGTTAGGTTAGGGTTAGGGTTAGGATAAGGGTAAGGGTTAGGGTTAGGGTTAGGGTTAGGTTTAGGGTAAGGGTTAGGATTAGGTTTAGGGTAAGTGTAAGTTTTAGTGTTAGGGTTAGGGTTAGGTTTTTGGTAAGGGTACTGGTTAGGGTTAGGGTTACGGTTAGGTTTAGGTTTAGGGTAAGGGTAAGGGTTAGGGTTAGGGTTAGGGTTAGGGTAAGGGTTAGGGTTAGAGTTAGGTTTCGTGTTAGGGTAACGATTAGAGTTAGGGTTAGGGTAAGGTTAGGGTTAGCATTAAGGTTAGGGTTCGGGTTAGGGTAAGGGGTAGAATTTGGGTTAGAGTTTGGGTTTAGGTAAGGGTTAGGGTTAGGGTTAGGGGTAAGATTAGGGTTAGGGTTAGGGTAAGGGTAAGGGTTAGGGTTAGGGTTAGGGCCAGGGTTATTGTTAGGGTAAGGGTTAGGGTTAGTGTTAGGGTTAGGTTTAGGGTTTGGGTTAGGGTTACGTCTAGGGTAAGGGTAAGGGTTAGGGTTAAAGTTAGGGTTAGAGTTAGGATTATGGTTGGGGTTAGGGTCAGGGTAAGGGTAAGGGTTAGGTTTAGGGTTTGGGTTAGGTTTAGGGTTACCGTTATGGTTAGGGATAGGGTAAAGATAAGGGTTAGGGTTATGGTTAGGGGTAGGGTTAAGTTTAGATTTAGGGTTAAAGTTTGGTTTAGGGTTAGGGTAATGATAAGGGTTAGGGTTAGGTTTAGTGTTAAGGTTAGGGTAAGGGTAAGGGTAAGTGTTAGGGTTAGTGTTAGGGTTAGGGGAAGGGTTAGGGTTAGGGTTGGGGTTAGGGTTAGGGTAAGGGTTAGGGTTATAGTTTGGCTTAGGTTTAGGGTTAGGGTTAGAGTTAAGTAAAGGATAGGGTTAGGGTTAGGGTTAAGGTTAGGGTTATGGTTAGTGTAAGGGTAAGGGTTAGGGTTAGGGTTAGGGTAAGGGTAAGGGTTAGGGTTAGGGTTAAGGTTAGATTTATGTTTAGGGTTATGGTTAGGGTTAGGCTTTTGGTTAGGGTAAGGGTATGTGTTAGGGTTAGGGTTAGAGTTAAGGTTAGGGTTAGGTTTAGCGTTAGGGTAAGGGTGAGGGTTACAGTTAGGGTTACGGTTAAGATAAGGGTAAGGGTTAGGTTTAGCGTTATGGTTAGGGTAAGGTTTAGGGTTAGGTTTAGGATAAGGGTAAGGTTTAGGGTTAATGTTAGGGTTAAGGTTAGGGTTAGTGTAAGGGTAAGGGTTAGGTTTAGGGTTAGGGTGGGGGTTAGGCTTAGGGTTAAGGTTAGGGTAAGGGTAAGGGATAGGGTTAGGGTTAGGGTTATGTTTAGGAGTAGGGTAAGGCTAAGGGTTAGGGTTAGAATTAGGGGTAGGTTAAGGCTTAGGGTTGTGTTAGGGTTAGGGTTAGGGTAAGGGTAAGTGTTAGGGTTAGGGTTAGGGTTAGGGTTAGGATAAGGATTAGGGTTAGAGTTAGGTTTAGGTTTAGGGTAAAGGTAATGGTTAAGGTTAGGGTTAGGGTTAGTGTTAGGTTTAGGGTTAGTGTAAGGGTAATTGTTAGGGATAGGGTTAGGGTTAGGTTTAAGTTTAGGGTTAGGGTTAGGGTTAGATTTAGGTTTATGGTTAGGGTAAGTGTAAGGGTTAGGGTTAGGGTTAGCGTTATGGTTAAGGTTAGGGTTAGTGTTAGGTTTAGGGTTAGGGTTAGGGTAAGGGTAAATGTTAGTGTTAGGGTTAGGGTTAGGTTTAGGGTTGGGATTAACGTTAGGGTTACTGTTAGGATAAGGATAAGTGTTAGGGTTAGGGTTAGGGTTAGCGTTAGGGTAAGGGTAAGTGTTAGGGTTAGGGTTAGTGTTAAGGTAAGAGTAAGGCTTAGGGTTAGGGTAAGGGTTAGGGTTAGGGTTAGGGTAAGGGTAAGGTTTAGGCTTAGGTTTAGGGTTAGGGTTAAGGTAAGGGTAAGGGGTAGGGTTAGTGTTAGGATTAGGGTTAGGTTTAGGGTTAGGGTTAGGGTTAGGGTTAGGTTTATGATAAGGGTAAGGGTTAGGGTTAGGGTTAGGGTAGGGGTTAGGGTAAGTGTTAGGGTTAGGGTAAGGGTTAGTGTTAGGGGTTAGGGTTAGTTTTAGGGTTAGGTTAAGGGTTAGGGTTAGGGTTAGGGTTAGGTTAAAGTTTAGGGTTAGGCTTAGGGTTAGAGTTAGGGTAAGGGTAAATTTAAGGGTTAGGGTTACGGTTAGGGTTAGGGTAAGGGTTAGGGTTAGGTTTAGCGTTGGGGTTAAGGTTAGGTTTAGGGTTAGGTTTAGGGTAAGGGAATGGGTTAGGGTTAAGGTTAGGGTTTGGGTAAATGTTAGGGTTAGGGTTAGGGTTATGGTAAGGGTTAGGGTTAGGGGTTAGGGTTAGTTTTAGGGTTTGGTTTAGGTGTTAGGGTTAGGGTTAGGGTTAGCGTTAGGTTTAGGGTTCGGGTTAGGGTAAGGGTTAGGGCTAGGCTTAGGGTTAGGGTTTGCGTTAGGTTTAGGGGTTGAGTTAGGGTAAGGGTAAGGGTTAGGGTTAGGGTTAGGGTTAGGGATAGGTTTAGTGTAAGGGTTACGGTTAGGTTTAGCGTTGGGGTTAAGTTTAGGGTTAGGGTTAAGAAAAGGGTAAAGGTTAGAGTTAGGGTTAGAGTTAGGTTTTGGGTAAGGGTTAGGGTTAGGTTTAGGGTAAGGGTCAGTTTTAGGGTTTTGGTTAGGGTTAGGGTTAGGTTTAGGGTAAGGGAAAGGGTTAGGGTTAGGTTTAGTTTTTGGGTAAGGGTAAGGTTTAGGGTTAGGTTTAGGGTTAGTATTAGGGTTAGGGTTAGGGTTAGGGTTAGGGTAAGGGTAGGGGTTAGGGTAAGGGTAAGTGTTAGGGTTAGGGTTAGGGTTAGGATAAGTGTAAGGGTTAGGGTTATTGTTAGTGTTAGGGTTAGGGGTTAGGGTTAGGGTTAGGGTTAGGGTTAGGTTTGTGGTTAGCGTTACCTATGGGTAATGTTTAGGGTTAGGGTTGGGTTAGTGTTAGGTTTAGGGTTTGGGTTCGGGTTAGGTTAAGGTTTAGGGTTAGGGTAAGGGCAAGGTTTAGGGTTAGGGTTAGGGTTAGGGTTAGGGTAAGGGTAAGGGGTAGGGTTAGGGTTAGGGTTTGGGTAAAGTTAAGGGTTAGGGTTAGGTTAGGACCAGCATTATTGTTAGGGTCAGGGTTAGGGTTAGTGTTAGGGTTAGGTTTAGGGTTAGGTTTAGGTTTAGGGTCAGGGTAAGGGTTAGGGTTAGGTTTAGCTTTACGGTTAGGGTAAGGGTAAGGGTTAGATTTAGGGTTAGGTTTAGGTTTACTGTTAGGGTTATGGTTAGGGTTAGGGTAAGGATAAGGGTTAGGGTTAAGTTTAGGTTTAGGGTGGGGGTTAGGGTAAGGATAAGGGTTAGGGTTAAGGTTAGAGTTAGGATTAGGGTTAGAGTTAGGGTTAAGGTTAGGGTTAGGGTTAGGGTCAGGGTAAGGGTAAGGGCTAGGGTTAGGTTTAGGGTTAGGTTTAGGGTAAGGGTAAGGGTAAGTGTTAGGGTTAGGATTAGGGTTAGGTTTAGGGTTAGGGTAAGGTGAAGGGTTAGTGTTAGGATTAGGGTTAGATTTAGAGTTAGGCTTAGGGTTAAGGTTAGGGTTAGGGTAAGTGTTAGGGTTAGGATTAGGGTAAGGGTTAGGGTTAGGGTTCGGGTTAGGGTAAGGGTATGTGTTAGGGTTAGTGTTAGGGTTATGTTAAGGGTTACGGTTAGGGTTAGGGTTAGGGTGAGGTTAAGGGTATTTGTTAGGGTTAGGGTTAGGGTTAAGTTTAGGGTTAGGGTTATCGTTAGGATAAGGGTAAGGTTTAGGCTTAGGGTTAGGGTTAAGATAAGGGTGAGGGTTACGGTTAGGGTTAGGTTTAGGGTTATGGTTAGGGTAAGGTTTAGGGTTAGGTTTAGGGTGAGGGTAAGGGTAAGGGTTAGGGTTAAGATTAGGGTTAGCGTTAGGGTAAGGGTTAGGGTTAGGGTTACGGTTAAGGTTAGGTTTAGGGTTAGGGTTAGGGTAAGGATAAGTGTTAGGGTTAAGGTTAGGGTTAGGATTAGGGTTAGGGTTAGGGTTAAGGTTAGGGTTAGGTTTAGGGTTAGGGTTCAGTTTAGGGATAAGGTTAGGGTTAGGGTTAGGGTTAGGTTTAGGGTAAGGCTAAGGGTAAGTGTTAGGGTTAGGATTAGGGTTAGGTTTAAGGTTAGGGTAAGGGTAAGGGTTAGGGTTAGGATTAGGTTTAGGTTTAGGGTTAGGCTTAGGGTTAAGGTTAGGGTTAGCGTAAGGGTAAGGGTTAGGGTTAGGATTAGGGTAAGGGTTAGGGTTAGGGTTAGGGTAAGGGTATGCTTTAGGGTTAGTGTTAGGGTTATGTTAAGGGTTACGGTTAGGGTTAGGGTTAGGGTGAGGATAAGGGTATGTGTTAGGGTTAGGGTTAGTGTTAAGTTTAGGGTTAGGGTTAGCGTTAGGGTAAGGTTAAGGGTTAGGCTTAGGGTTAGGGTTAAGATAAGGGTGAGGGATACGGTTAGGGTTAGGGTTAGGGTTATGTTTAGGGTAAGGTTTAGGGTTAGGTTTAGGGTAAGGGTAAGGGTTAGGGTTAGGGTTAGGGTTAGGGTAAGGGTAAGGGTTAGGGTTAGGTTTAGGGTTAGGGTTAGGTTTAGGATTAGGGTAAGGGTAAGGGTTAGGGTTACGGTTAGGGTTAGGGTTAGGATAAGGGTAACATTTTGGGTTAGAGTTTGGGTTTGGTAAGGGTTAGGGTTAGGGTTAGGGGTAAGCTTAGGGTTAGGGTTAGGGTAAGGGTAAGGATTAGGATAGGGTTAGTATCAGGGTTATTGTTAGGGTAAGGGTTAGGGTTAGTGTTAGGGTTAGGATTAGGGTTAGGGTTAGGGTTAGGGTTAGGGTTAGGGTAAGGTAAGTGTAGGGTTAAGGTTAGGTTTAGAGTTAGGGTTATGGTTAGGGGTAGGTCAGGGTTAAGGGTTACGAGTAGATTTAGGTTTTGGGTTAGGGTACGGGTAAGGGTTATGTTTAGGTTTAGGGTTAGGGTTAGGGTTAGGGTTATGGTTAGGGTTAGGGTAAGGATAAGGGGTAGGGTTAAAATTAGGGTTAGGGTTAGGGTTAGGTTTAGGGTTAAGTTTAGGG
>JANJXV010000048.1:6125000-6162500 GCA_024803745.1 Megascapheus bottae
TAGGGTTAAGGTTAGGTTTAGATTGGTTAAGGGTAAGGTTTAGGGTTAGGGTTAGGGTTAGGATTAGGGTAAGGGTTAGGGTTAGGGTTAGGGTAAGTGTTAGGGTTAGGGTTAGGGTTATGGTTAGGTAAGTTTTAGGGTAAGGGTTAGGGTTAGGTTTAGGTTTAGGGTTGGGGTTAAGTTTAGGGTTAGGGTCAGGGTAACTGTAAGGGTTAGGTAAGGGTTAGGGTTAGGGTAAGTGTCAGGGTTAGGGTTAGGGTTAGGGTTAAGGTAAGGTTTAGGGTTAGGGTTAGGGTTAGGGTAAGATTAAGGGTTAGGGTTAGGGTTAGGGTTAGGTTTAGGGTTAGGGTAAGGGTCAGGGTAAGGGTTAGGGTGAGAGTTAGGTTTAGGGTTAGGATAAGGGTTAGTGTTAGGGTTAGGGGTAGGATTAGGGTAAGGGTTAGGGTTGGGGTTAGGGTTAGGTTTCGGGTAAGGGTAAGGGTTAGGGTTAAGGTTAGTGTTAGGATTAGATTTAGGGTTAGGGTTAGGGTAAGGGTACGGTTTAGGGTTAGGTTTAGGGTTAGGGTTAGGCGAAGGCTAAGGGTTAGATTTAGGGTTAAGGTTGGGATTAGGGTTAGGGTTAGGGTAATGATAAATGTTAGAGTTAAGGTTAAGGTTAGGGTTAGGGTTAAGGTTAGGGTGAGGGTAAGGGTAAGGGTTAGTGTTAAGATTAGGTTTAGCGTTAGGGTAAGGATTACGGTTAGGATTAGGGTAAGGGTTAGGGTTAGGGTTAGGGTTAGGTTTAGGGTTGGGGTTAATGTTAGGGTTAGGGCTGGGTTAGGATTAGGGTTAGGTTTCGGGTTAGGGTTAAGGTTAGGGTTAAAGTTAGGGTTAGGGTTAGGGTTAGCGTTAGGTTTAGGTTAGGGGTAAGGGTTAGGGTTCGCATTAGGGTAAAGGTAATGGTTAGGGTTAGGTTAGGGTTAGGTTTATGTTTAGGGTTAGAATTAGGTAAGGGTTTGGGTTAGGGTTAGGGTTAGGCTTAGTGTTAGGGTAAGGGTAAGGGTTAGGGTTAGGGTTAAGGTTGAGTTTAGCGTTAGGGTTAGGCTTAGTGTTAGGGTAAGGGTAATGGTTAGGGTTAAGGTTAGGGTTAGGTTTAGGGTTAGGGTTTTGTAAGAGTAAGGGTTAGGATTAGGGTTAGGGTTAGGGTTAAGGTTAGTGTTAGGGTTAGGTTTAGGTTTAGGAATAGGGTTAGGGTTAGGGTAAGGGTTAGGGTTAGGGTTAGGGTCAGGGTTAGGCTTAGTGTTAGGGTAAGGGTAAGGGTTAGGGTTAGGGTTAGAGTTCGGGGTAAAGTTGAGGTTAGGATTAGGGTTAGGGTTAGCGTAAGGGTTAGGGTTAGAGTTAGGGTAAGGGTTAGGGTTATGGTTAGGGTAAGGGTAAGGGTTAGGGTTAGGGTTAGGGTTAGGGTTATGTTTAGGGTTGAGGTTAGGGTTACAGTTAGAGGAAGGGTTAGGGTTAGGGTTAGGGTAAGGGTTAGGGTTAGGGTTAGAGTTAGGGTTAGGGTTAGAGTAAGGGTAAGGTTTAGAGTTAGGGTTAGGGTTAGGGTAAGGGTTAGGTTTAGGGTTTAGTATTAATGTTATGGGTTAGGTTATGGGTTTGTGTTAGGGTTAGGGTTAGGATAAGGGTTAGGGTTAGGGGAAGGGTAAGTGTTAGGGTTAGGGTTAGGGTTAGGGTTAGCTTTAGGGTTAGGTTTAGGGTTGGGGTTAAGGTTAGGGTTAGGGTTAGGGTAAGGGTAAGTGTTAGGTTAGGGTTAGGGTTAGGGTAAGTGTTAGTGTTAGTGTTAGGGTTAGGGTTAAAGTAAGGTAAGGGTAAGGGTTAGGGTTAGGGTTAGACTTTGGTTTAAGGTTGAGGTTAGGGTTAGGGTTAGGGTTAGGGTTAGGGTAAGGGTTAGGGTTAGGGTTAGGGTAAAGTTTAGGGTGAGGGTGAGGGTTAGGGTTAGGGTTAGGGTAAGGGTTAGGGTTAGGGGTTAGGGTTAGTGTTAGGATTAGGTTAAGGGTTAGGGTTAAGGTTAGGGTTAGGATAAGTGTTAGGGTTAGGGTTAGGGTTAGGGTAAGGGATAGGTTTAGGGTTAGGTTTAGGTGGTAGAGTTAGGCTAAGGGTTAGGGTTAGGGTTGGGTTTAAGGTTAGGTTTAAGGTTAGGGCACGTTTAAGGATTAGGGTTAGGGTTAGGGTTAGGGTTATACTTAGGGTTAGGGTTAGGGTTAGGATTAGGGTTAGGGTTAGGGTAAGGGAAAGGGTTAGGGTTAGGGTTAGGGTGAGTGTTAGGGATAGGGTTAGGGTTAAGATTAGGGTAAGGGTAAGGGTTAGGGTTAGGGTTAGGGTTAGAGTTAGGTTTAGGGTTGGTTAAGGGTAAGAGTTAGGGTTAGGGTTAGGGTTAGGATTAGGGTAAGTGTTAGGGTAAGGGTTAGGGTTAGGGTTAGGTTTAGGGTTGGGGTTAAGTTTAGGTTTAGGGTAAGGGTAAGTGTTAGGTTTAGGGTTAGGGTTAGGGTGAGTGTTAGGGTTAGGGTTAGGGTAAGGTTTAGGGTTAGGGTTAGGGTTAGGGTAAGGGTAAGTGTTAGGGTTAGGGTTAGTGTTATGGTAAGTGTTAGGGTAAGGGTTAGGGTTAGGGTTAGGTTTAGGGTTGGGTTTAAGTTTAGGATTAGGGTTAGGGTAAGGGTAAGGGTTGGGGTTAGGGTTAGGGTAAGTGTTAGGGTTAGGGTTAGGTTAAGAGTAAGTGTTAGGGTTAGCGTTAGTGTAAGGGTTAGGGTTAGGGTTAGGTTTAGGGGTAGGGTTAAGATTGAGGTTAGGTTTAGGGTTAGGGTTAGGGTAAGGGTTAGGTTTAGGGTTAGGTTAAGAGTAAGTGTTAGGGTTAGCGTTAGGGTTAGAGTTAGGGTTAGCGTTAAGGTTAGGGTTAGGGTTAGGGTTAGGGTTAGGCTTACTGTTAGAATAAGGGTAAGGGTTAGGGTTAGGGTTAGGTTTAGGGGTAGGGTTAAGATTGAGGTTAGGTTTAGGGTTAGGGTTAGGGTAAGGGTTAGGTTTAGGGTTAGGTTAAGAGTAAGTGTTAGGGTTAGCGTTAGGGTTAGAGTTAGGGTTAGGGTTAAGTTTAGGGTTAGGGTTAGGGTTAGGGTTAGGGTAAGGGTAAGGGTTAGGGTTAGGGTTAGGGTTATGGTTGAGGTTAGGATTAAAGTTAGAGGAAGGTTTAAGGTTAGGATTAGGGTAAGGGTTAGGGTTAGGGTTAGGGTTAGATTTAGGGTTAAGGTTAGAGTAAAGGTAAGGATTAGGGTTAGAGTTAGGGATAGGGTTAGGGTAAGGGTTAGGGTTAGGGGTTAGGATTAATGTTATGTGTTAGGTTACGGGTTTGGGTTAGGGTTAGGGTTAGGGTTAGGATAAGGTTTAGGGTTAGGGTAAGGGTCATTGTTAGGGTTAGGGTTAGGGTTAGGGTTAGGGTAAGGGTTAGGGTCAGGGTTAGGGTAAGGTTTAGGGTTAGGGTAAGGGTCATTGTTAGAGTTATGGTTAGGGTTAGGTTTAGGGTAAGGTTAGGGTTAGGGTTAGGGTTAGGATTAGGGTAAGGGTTAGGGTTAGGTTTAGGGTTGGGGTTAAGCTTAGGGTTATGCTTACTGTAAGTATAAGTGTTAGGTTAGGGTTAGGGTTAGGGTAAGTGTTAGGGTTCAGGTTAGGGTTAGGGTTAGGGTTAGGGTAAGGGTAAGGGTAAGGGTTAGGGTTAGGGTTAAGCTTTGGGTTGAGGTTGAGTTTAGGGTTAGAGTTAGGGTAAGGGTTAGGGCTAGGTTTAGGGTAAGCGTTAGGGTAAGGGTGAGGGTTAGGGTTAGGGTTAGGGTAAGGGTAAGGTTTAGGTTTAGGGTAAGCGTTAGGGTAAAGGTGAGGGTTAGGGATAGAGTAAGGATTAGATTTAGGGTTAGGGTTAGGTTTAGGGTTAAGTTTAGGGTTAGGTTTAATGTTAAGTTTAGGGTTAGGTTTAGGTTTAGGGTTAGGATTAGGGTTAGGGTTAGGGTAAGGGTTAGGGTTAGGGTTAGGCTTAAGGTTAGGTTTAGGGTTAGGGTTAGGCTTAGGGTTAGGGTAAGGGTAAGGGTTAGGGTTGGGGTTAGGGTAAGTGTTAGGGTTAGGGTTAGGGTTAGGGTAAGGGTTAGGGTTAGGGTTAGGGTAAGGATAAGGGTTAGGGTTAGGGTTAGGGGTAGAGTTAGGTTTAGGGTTAGGGTAAGGATAAGATAAGGGTTAGAGTTAGAGTTAGGGTTAGGGTTAGTGTAAGGTTAGTGTTAGGGTTAGGGTAAGGGTAAGGATTATGGTTAGGGTTAGGGTTAGGGATAGGGTAAGGGTAAGGGTAAGGATTAGGGTTAGGGTTAGGTTTAGGGTAAGGGTAAGGTTTAGGGTTAAGGTTAGGTTTAGGATTACGGTAAGGGTAAGGGTTTGGGTTAGAGTTAAGTTTAGGGTAAGTGATACAGTTAGGGTTAGGGTTAGGTTTAGGGTAAGGGTAAGGGTTAGGATTAGGGTTAAGGTTAGCGTTAGGGTTAGTTTAGGGTTAGGCTTAAGGTACGGGTAAGGTTTAGGGTTAGGTTTCTGATTAGGGTTAGTCTAAGGTAAGGGTTAGTTTTACGGTTAGGGTCAGGTTTAGGGTTAATGTTAGGGTAAGGATAACTGTTACAGTTCTGGTTAGGGTTAGGGTTAGGGTTAAGGTTAGCGTGAGGGTAAGGGTTAGGGTTAGGTTTAGGTTTAGGTTTAGGGTTAGGGTAAGGGTAAGCGTAAGGGTTAGGGTTAGGTTTAGGGTTAAGATAAGGGTTAGGGTTAAGGTTAGGGTTAGGATTAGGATTAGGGTTACGGTAAGGGTTATTGTTAGGGTTAGGGTCAGGGTTAGGCTTAGTGTTAGCTTAAGGGTAAGGGTTAGGATTAGGGTTAGTGTTAGGGTTATTGTTAAGGTTGAGGTTAGGATTAGGGTTAGGGTTAGGGTAAGGGTTAGGTTTAAGGTTAATGTAAGGGTAGGGTTAGGGTTAGGGTTAGGGTAAGTGTAAGGGTTAGGGTTAGGGTTAGGGTTAGGGTTATGGTTGACGTTAGGATTAGAGTTAGAGGAAGGTTTAGGGTTTGGGTTAGGGTTATGGTTAGGGTTAGGCTTACTGTTAAAATAAGGGTAAGGGTTAGGGTTAGGGTTAGGTTTAGGGGTAGGGTTAAGATTGAGGTTAGGTTTAGGGTTAGGGTTAGGGTAAGGGTTAGGGTTAGGGTTAGGTTAAGAGTAAGTGTTAGGGTTAGAGTTAGGGTTAGGGTTAAGCTTAGGGTTAGGGTTAGGGTTAGGGTTAGGTTTAGGGTTAGGGTTAGGGTAAGGGTAAGGGTTAGGGTTAGGGTTAGGGTTATGGTTGAGGTTAGGATTAGAGTTAGAGGAAGGTTTAGGGTTAGGATTAGGGTAAGTGTTAGGGTTAGGGTTAGGGTTAGATTTAGGGTTAGGGTTAGAGTAAAGGTAAGGATTAGGGTTATAGGTAGGGACAGGGTTAGGGTAAGGGTTAGGGTTAGGGGTTAGGATTAATGTTATGTGTTAGGTTACGGGCTTGGGTTAGGGTTAGTGTTAGGGTTAGGATAAGGTTTAGGGTTACGGTAAGGGTCATTGTTAAAGTTAGGGTTAGGGTTAGGGTTAGGGTAAGGGTTAGGGTTAGGGTAAGGGTTAGGGTTAGGTTTAGGGTTGGGGTTAAGGTTAGGTTTAGGCTTAGTGTAAGGGTAAGTGTTAGGTTAGGGTTAGGGTTAGGGTAAGTGTTAGGGTTCGGTTTAGGGTTAGGGTAAGGGTAAGGGTAAGGTTTAGGGTTAGGGTTAGGCTTTGGGTTGAGGTTTAGTTTAGGGTTAGGGTTAGGGTAAGGGTTAGGGTTAGGGTTAGGTTTAGGGTAAGCGTTAGGGTAAGGGTGGGGTTTAGGGTTAGGGTTAGGGTAAGGGTAAGGGTTAGGTTTAGGGTAAGCGTTAGGGTAAGGGTGAGGGTTAGGGTTAGAGTAAGGATTAGGGTTAGGTTTAGGGTTAGGTTTAGGGTTAAGGTTAGGGTTAGGTTTAGGTTTAGGGTTAGGATTAGGGTTAGGGTTAGGGTAAGGGTTAGTGTTAGGGTTAGGCTTAGGGTTAGGGTAAGGTTAAGGCTTAAGTTTAGGTTTAGGGTTAGGGTTAGGGTTAGGGTTAGGTTTAGGGTTAGGGTTAGGGTTAGGGTTATGGTTAGGTAAGTGTTAGGGTAAGGGTTAGGGTTAGGTTTAGGTTTAGGGTTGGGGTTAAGTTTAGGGTTAGGGTTAGGGTAACTGTAAGGGTTAGGTAAGGGTTAGGGTTAGGGTAAGTGTTAGGGTTAGGGTTAGGGTTAGGGTTAAGGTAAGGTTTAGGGTTAGGGTTAGGTTTAGGGTAAGGGTAAGGGTTAGGGTTAGGGTTACGGTTAGGGTTAGGTTTAGGGTTAGGGTAAGGGTCAGGGTAAGGGTTAGGGTGAGAGTTAGGGTTAGGGTTAGGCTAAGGGTTAGTGTTAGGGTTAGGGGTAGGATTAGGGTAAGGGTTAGGGTTAGGGTTAGGGTTAGGTTTAGGTTTAGGTTTAGGTTTAGAGTAAGTGTAAGGGTTAGGGTTAGAGTTAGGATTAGGGTTAGGGTAAGGGTTAGTGTTAGGGTTAGCATAAGCTTAAGGTTTAGGGTTAGGTTTAGGGATAGGGTAAGGGTAAGGGTAAGGGTTGGGGTTAGGGTTAGGTTTAGGGTAATGATAAATGTTAGAGTTAAGGTTAGGGTTAGGGTTAGGGTTAAGGTTAGGGTGAGGGTAAGGGTAAGGGTTAGTGTTAAGATTAGGTTTAGCGTTAGGGTAAGGATTACGGTTAGGATTAGGGTAAGGGTTAGGGTTAGGGTTAGGGTTAGGTTTAGGGTTGGGGTTAATGTTAGGGTTAGGGTTAGGGTTAGGATTAGGGTTAGGTTTCGGGTTAGGGTTAATGTTAGGGTTAAGGTTAGGGTTAGGGTTAGGGTTAGCGATAGGTTTAGGTTAGGGGTAAGGGTTAGGGTTCGCGTTAGGGTCAGGGTAATGGTTAGGGATAGGTTAGGGTTAGGTTTATGTTTAGGGTTAGAATTAGGTAAGGGTTAGGGTTAGGGTTAGGGTTAGGGTTAGGCTTAGTGTTAGGGTAAGGGTAAGGGTTAGGGTTAGGGTTAGGGTTAAGGTTGAGTTTATCGTTAGTGTTAGGCTTAGTGTTAGGGTAAGGGTAATGGTTAGGGTTAAGGTTAGGGTTAGGTTTAGGGTTAGGGTTTTGTAAGAGTAAGGGTTAGGATTGGGGTTAGGGTTAGGGTTAAGGTTAGTGTTAGGGTTAGGGTTAGGGTAAGGTTTAGGGTTAGGGTTAGGGTTAGGGTAAGGGTAAGTGTTAGGGTTTGGGTTAGTGTTATGGTAAGTGTTAGGGTAAGGGTTAGGGTTAGGGTTAGGTTTAGGGTTGGGTTTAAGTTTAGGATTAGGGTTAGGGTAAGGGTAAGGGTTGGGGTTAGGGTTAGGGTAAGTGTTAGGGTTAGGGTTAGGTTAAGAGTAAGTGTTAGGGTTAGCGTTAGTGTAAGGGTTAGGGTTAGGGTTAGGTTTAGGGGTAGGGTTAAGATTGAGGTTAGGTTTAGGGTTAGGGTTAGGGTAAGGGTTAGGTTTAGGGTTAGGTTAAGAGTAAGTGTTAGGGTTAGCGTTAGGGTTAGAGTTAGGGTTAGCGTTAAGGTTAGGGTTAGGGTTAGGGTTAGGGTTAGGCTTACTGTTAGAATAAGGGTAAGGGTTAGGGTTAGGGTTAGGTTTAGGGGTAGGGTTAAGATTGAGGTTAGGTTTAGGGTTAGGGTTAGGGTAAGGGTTAGGTTTAGGGTTAGGTTAAGAGTAAGTGTTAGGGTTAGCGTTAGGGTTAGAGTTAGGGTTAGGGTTAAGTTTAGGGTTAGGGTTAGGGTTAGGGTTAGGGTAAGGGTAAGGGTTAGGGTTAGGGTTAGGGTTATGGTTGAGGTTAGGATTAAAGTTAGAGGAAGGTTTAAGGTTAGGATTAGGGTAAGGGTTAGGGTTAGGGTTAGGGTTAGATTTAGGGTTAAGGTTAGAGTAAAGGTAAGGATTAGGGTTAGAGTTAGGGATAGGGTTAGGGTAAGGGTTAGGGTTAGGGGTTAGGATTAATGTTATGTGTTAGGTTACGGGTTTGGGTTAGGGTTAGGGTTAGGGTTAGGATAAGGTTTAGGGTTAGGGTAAGGGTCATTGTTAGGGTTAGGGTTAGGGTTAGGGTTAGGGTAAGGGTTAGGGTCAGGGTTAGGGTAAGGTTTAGGGTTAGGGTAAGGGTCATTGTTAGAGTTATGGTTAGGGTTAGGTTTAGGGTAAGGTTAGGGTTAGGGTTAGGGTTAGGATTAGGGTAAGGGTTAGGGTTAGGTTTAGGGTTGGGGTTAAGCTTAGGGTTATGCTTACTGTAAGTATAAGTGTTAGGTTAGGGTTAGGGTTAGGGTAAGTGTTAGGGTTCAGGTTAGGGTTAGGGTTAGGGTTAGGGTAAGGGTAAGGGTAAGGGTTAGGGTTAGGGTTAAGCTTTGGGTTGAGGTTGAGTTTAGGGTTAGAGTTAGGGTAAGGGTTAGGGCTAGGTTTAGGGTAAGCGTTAGGGTAAGGGTGAGGGTTAGGGTTAGGGTTAGGGTAAGGGTAAGGTTTAGGTTTAGGGTAAGCGTTAGGGTAAAGGTGAGGGTTAGGGATAGAGTAAGGATTAGATTTAGGGTTAGGGTTAGGTTTAGGGTTAAGTTTAGGGTTAGGTTTAATGTTAAGTTTAGGGTTAGGTTTAGGTTTAGGGTTAGGATTAGGGTTAGGGTTAGGGTAAGGGTTAGGGTTAGGGTTAGGCTTAAGGTTAGGTTTAGGGTTAGGGTTAGGCTTAGGGTTAGGGTAAGGGTAAGGGTTAGGGTTGGGGTTAGGGTAAGTGTTAGGGTTAGGGTTAGGGTTAGGGTAAGGGTTAGGGTTAGGGTTAGGGTAAGGATAAGGGTTAGGGTTAGGGTTAGGGGTAGAGTTAGGTTTAGGGTTAGGGTAAGGATAAGATAAGGGTTAGAGTTAGAGTTAGGGTTAGGGTTAGTGTAAGGTTAGTGTTAGGGTTAGGGTAAGGGTAAGGATTATGGTTAGGGTTAGGGTTAGGGATAGGGTAAGGGTAAGGGTAAGGATTAGGGTTAGGGTTAGGTTTAGGGTAAGGGTAAGGTTTAGGGTTAAGGTTAGGTTTAGGATTACGGTAAGGGTAAGGGTTTGGGTTAGAGTTAAGTTTAGGGTAAGTGATACAGTTAGGGTTAGGGTTAGGTTTAGGGTAAGGGTAAGGGTTAGGATTAGGGTTAAGGTTAGCGTTAGGGTTAGTTTAGGGTTAGGCTTAAGGTACGGGTAAGGTTTAGGGTTAGGTTTCTGATTAGGGTTAGTCTAAGGTAAGGGTTAGTTTTACGGTTAGGGTCAGGTTTAGGGTTAATGTTAGGGTAAGGATAACTGTTACAGTTCTGGTTAGGGTTAGGGTTAGGGTTAAGGTTAGCGTGAGGGTAAGGGTTAGGGTTAGGTTTAGGTTTAGGTTTAGGGTTAGGGTAAGGGTAAGCGTAAGGGTTAGGGTTAGGTTTAGGGTTAAGATAAGGGTTAGGGTTAAGGTTAGGGTTAGGATTAGGATTAGGGTTACGGTAAGGGTTATTGTTAGGGTTAGGGTCAGGGTTAGGCTTAGTGTTAGCTTAAGGGTAAGGGTTAGGATTAGGGTTAGTGTTAGGGTTATTGTTAAGGTTGAGGTTAGGATTAGGGTTAGGGTTAGGGTAAGGGTTAGGTTTAAGGTTAATGTAAGGGTAGGGTTAGGGTTAGGGTTAGGGTAAGTGTAAGGGTTAGGGTTAGGGTTAGGGTTAGGGTTATGGTTGACGTTAGGATTAGAGTTAGAGGAAGGTTTAGGGTTTGGGTTAGGGTTATGGTTAGGGTTAGGCTTACTGTTAAAATAAGGGTAAGGGTTAGGGTTAGGGTTAGGTTTAGGGGTAGGGTTAAGATTGAGGTTAGGTTTAGGGTTAGGGTTAGGGTAAGGGTTAGGGTTAGGGTTAGGTTAAGAGTAAGTGTTAGGGTTAGAGTTAGGGTTAGGGTTAAGCTTAGGGTTAGGGTTAGGGTTAGGGTTAGGTTTAGGGTTAGGGTTAGGGTAAGGGTAAGGGTTAGGGTTAGGGTTAGGGTTATGGTTGAGGTTAGGATTAGAGTTAGAGGAAGGTTTAGGGTTAGGATTAGGGTAAGTGTTAGGGTTAGGGTTAGGGTTAGATTTAGGGTTAGGGTTAGAGTAAAGGTAAGGATTAGGGTTATAGGTAGGGACAGGGTTAGGGTAAGGGTTAGGGTTAGGGGTTAGGATTAATGTTATGTGTTAGGTTACGGGCTTGGGTTAGGGTTAGTGTTAGGGTTAGGATAAGGTTTAGGGTTACGGTAAGGGTCATTGTTAAAGTTAGGGTTAGGGTTAGGGTTAGGGTAAGGGTTAGGGTTAGGGTAAGGGTTAGGGTTAGGTTTAGGGTTGGGGTTAAGGTTAGGTTTAGGCTTAGTGTAAGGGTAAGTGTTAGGTTAGGGTTAGGGTTAGGGTAAGTGTTAGGGTTCGGTTTAGGGTTAGGGTAAGGGTAAGGGTAAGGTTTAGGGTTAGGGTTAGGCTTTGGGTTGAGGTTTAGTTTAGGGTTAGGGTTAGGGTAAGGGTTAGGGTTAGGGTTAGGTTTAGGGTAAGCGTTAGGGTAAGGGTGGGGTTTAGGGTTAGGGTTAGGGTAAGGGTAAGGGTTAGGTTTAGGGTAAGCGTTAGGGTAAGGGTGAGGGTTAGGGTTAGAGTAAGGATTAGGGTTAGGTTTAGGGTTAGGTTTAGGGTTAAGGTTAGGGTTAGGTTTAGGTTTAGGGTTAGGATTAGGGTTAGGGTTAGGGTAAGGGTTAGTGTTAGGGTTAGGCTTAGGGTTAGGGTAAGGTTAAGGCTTAAGTTTAGGTTTAGGGTTAGGGTTAGGGTTAGGGTTAGGTTTAGGGTTAGGGTTAGGGTTAGGGTTATGGTTAGGTAAGTGTTAGGGTAAGGGTTAGGGTTAGGTTTAGGTTTAGGGTTGGGGTTAAGTTTAGGGTTAGGGTTAGGGTAACTGTAAGGGTTAGGTAAGGGTTAGGGTTAGGGTAAGTGTTAGGGTTAGGGTTAGGGTTAGGGTTAAGGTAAGGTTTAGGGTTAGGGTTAGGTTTAGGGTAAGGGTAAGGGTTAGGGTTAGGGTTACGGTTAGGGTTAGGTTTAGGGTTAGGGTAAGGGTCAGGGTAAGGGTTAGGGTGAGAGTTAGGGTTAGGGTTAGGCTAAGGGTTAGTGTTAGGGTTAGGGGTAGGATTAGGGTAAGGGTTAGGGTTAGGGTTAGGGTTAGGTTTAGGTTTAGGTTTAGGTTTAGAGTAAGTGTAAGGGTTAGGGTTAGAGTTAGGATTAGGGTTAGGGTAAGGGTTAGTGTTAGGGTTAGCATAAGCTTAAGGTTTAGGGTTAGGTTTAGGGATAGGGTAAGGGTAAGGGTAAGGGTTGGGGTTAGGGTTAGGTTTAGGGTAATGATAAATGTTAGAGTTAAGGTTAGGGTTAGGGTTAGGGTTAAGGTTAGGGTGAGGGTAAGGGTAAGGGTTAGTGTTAAGATTAGGTTTAGCGTTAGGGTAAGGATTACGGTTAGGATTAGGGTAAGGGTTAGGGTTAGGGTTAGGGTTAGGTTTAGGGTTGGGGTTAATGTTAGGGTTAGGGTTAGGGTTAGGATTAGGGTTAGGTTTCGGGTTAGGGTTAATGTTAGGGTTAAGGTTAGGGTTAGGGTTAGGGTTAGCGATAGGTTTAGGTTAGGGGTAAGGGTTAGGGTTCGCGTTAGGGTCAGGGTAATGGTTAGGGATAGGTTAGGGTTAGGTTTATGTTTAGGGTTAGAATTAGGTAAGGGTTAGGGTTAGGGTTAGGGTTAGGGTTAGGCTTAGTGTTAGGGTAAGGGTAAGGGTTAGGGTTAGGGTTAGGGTTAAGGTTGAGTTTATCGTTAGTGTTAGGCTTAGTGTTAGGGTAAGGGTAATGGTTAGGGTTAAGGTTAGGGTTAGGTTTAGGGTTAGGGTTTTGTAAGAGTAAGGGTTAGGATTGGGGTTAGGGTTAGGGTTAAGGTTAGTGTTAGGGTTAGGGTTAGGGTAAGGTTTAGGGTTAGGGTTAGGGTTAGGGTAAGGGTAAGTGTTAGGGTTTGGGTTAGTGTTATGGTAAGTGTTAGGGTAAGGGTTAGGGTTAGGGTTAGGTTTAGGGTTGGGTTTAAGTTTAGGATTAGGGTTAGGGTAAGGGTAAGGGTTGGGGTTAGGGTTAGGGTAAGTGTTAGGGTTAGGGTTAGGTTAAGAGTAAGTGTTAGGGTTAGCGTTAGTGTAAGGGTTAGGGTTAGGGTTAGGTTTAGGGGTAGGGTTAAGATTGAGGTTAGGTTTAGGGTTAGGGTTAGGGTAAGGGTTAGGTTTAGGGTTAGGTTAAGAGTAAGTGTTAGGGTTAGCGTTAGGGTTAGAGTTAGGGTTAGCGTTAAGGTTAGGGTTAGGGTTAGGGTTAGGGTTAGGCTTACTGTTAGAATAAGGGTAAGGGTTAGGGTTAGGGTTAGGTTTAGGGGTAGGGTTAAGATTGAGGTTAGGTTTAGGGTTAGGGTTAGGGTAAGGGTTAGGTTTAGGGTTAGGTTAAGAGTAAGTGTTAGGGTTAGCGTTAGGGTTAGAGTTAGGGTTAGGGTTAAGTTTAGGGTTAGGGTTAGGGTTAGGGTTAGGGTAAGGGTAAGGGTTAGGGTTAGGGTTAGGGTTATGGTTGAGGTTAGGATTAAAGTTAGAGGAAGGTTTAAGGTTAGGATTAGGGTAAGGGTTAGGGTTAGGGTTAGGGTTAGATTTAGGGTTAAGGTTAGAGTAAAGGTAAGGATTAGGGTTAGAGTTAGGGATAGGGTTAGGGTAAGGGTTAGGGTTAGGGGTTAGGATTAATGTTATGTGTTAGGTTACGGGTTTGGGTTAGGGTTAGGGTTAGGGTTAGGATAAGGTTTAGGGTTAGGGTAAGGGTCATTGTTAGGGTTAGGGTTAGGGTTAGGGTTAGGGTAAGGGTTAGGGTCAGGGTTAGGGTAAGGTTTAGGGTTAGGGTAAGGGTCATTGTTAGAGTTATGGTTAGGGTTAGGTTTAGGGTAAGGTTAGGGTTAGGGTTAGGGTTAGGAATAGGGTTAGGGTTAGGGTAAGTGTTAGGGTTAGGGTTAGGGTCAGGGTTAGGCTTAGTGTTAGAGTAACGGCAAGGGTTAGGGTTAGGGTTAGAGTTAGGGGTAAAGTTGAGGTTAGGATTAGGGTTAGGGTTAGCGTAAAGTTTAGGGTTAGAGTTAGGGTAAGGTTTAGGGTTATGGTTAGGGTAAGGGTAAGGGTTAGGGTTAGGGTTAGGGTTATGTTTAGGGTTGAGGTTAGGGTTAGAGTTAGAGGAAGGGTTAGGGTTAGGGTTAGGGTAAGGGTTAGGGTTAGGGTTAGAGTTAGGGTTAGGGTTAGAGTAAGGGTAAGGGTTAGAGTTAGGGTTAGGGTTAGGGTAAGGGTTAGGTTTAGGGTTTAGGATTAATGTTATGGGTTAGGTTATGGGTTTGTGTTAGGGTTAGGGTTAGGATAAGGGTTAGGGTTAGGGGAAGGGTAAGTGTTAGGATTAGGGTTAGGGTTAGGGTTAGGTTTAGGGTTAGGTTTAGGGTTGGGGTTAAGGTTAGGGTTAGGGTTAGGGTAAGGGTAAGTGTTAGGTTAGGGTTAGGGTTAGGGTAAGTGTTAGTGTTAGTGTTAGGGTTAGGGTTAAAGTAAGGGTAAGGGTAAGGGTTAGGGTTAGGGTTAGACTTTGGTTTAAGGTTGAGGTTAGGGTTAGGGTTAGGGTAAGGGTAAGGGTTAGGGTTAGGTTAAGGGTAAGGGTTATGGTTAGGGTTAGGGTTAGGGTAAGGGTTAGGGTTAGGGGTTAGGGTTAGTGTTAGGATTAGGTTAAGGGTTAGGGTTAAGGTTAGGGTTAGGATAAGTGTTAGGGTTAGTGTTAGGGTTAGGGTAAGGGATAGGGTTAGGGTTAGTGTTAGGATTAGGTTTAGTTTTAGGGTTAGGTTAATGTTAGGGTAAGGGTAAGGGTTACGGTTAGGGTCAGGGTTAGGATTAGGGTTAGTTTTAGGGTTAGGTTTAGGGTTAGGGTTAGGGTTAGGGTTAGGGTAAGGGTTAGGGTTAGGGGTTAGGGTTAGTGTTAGGATTAGGTTAAGGGTTAGGGTTAAGGTTAGGGTTAGGATAAGTGTTAGGGTTAGTGTTAGGGTTAGGGTAAGGGATAGGTTTAGGGTTAGGTTTAGGTGGTAGAGTTAGGCTAAGGGTTAGGGTTAGGGTTGGGTTTAAGGTTAGGTTTAAGGTTAGGGCACGTTTAAGGATTAGGGTTAGGGTTAGGGTTAGGGTTATACTTAGGGTTAGGGTTAGGGTAAGGGTTAGGTTTAGGGTTAGGGTTAAGTTTAGGATTAGGGTAAGGGTTAGGTTTAGGGTTAGGGTTAGCGTTACGGTAAGGGTTAGGGTTAGGGTTAGGGTTAGGGTTAGGGTTAGGGTTAGGTTTAGCGTTGGGGTTAGGTTGAGGGTTAGGGTTAGGGTAAGGGTAAGGGTTAGGGTGAGGGTTAGGGTTGAGGTTACGGTTAGAGGAAGGGTTAGGGTTAGGTTTAGGTTAAGGGTTAGGGTTAGGGTTAGGGTTAGAGTTATGGTTAGGGTTAGAGTAAGGGTAAGGGTTAGGGTTCGGGTTAGGGTTAGGGTAAGGGTTAGGGTTAGGGGTTAGGGTTAATGTTAGTGTTAGGATAAGTGTTAGGGTTAGGGTTAGGGTTTGGATAAGGCTTATGGTTAGAGTAAGGGTAAGTGTTAGGGTTAGGGTTAGGGTTAGGGTAAGGGTTAGGGTTAGGGTTAGGGTAAGGGTTAGGGTTAGGGTTAGGTTTAGGGTTGGGGTTTAGGTTAGGGTTAGGGTTAGGGTAAGGGTAAGTATTAGGGTTAGGGTTAGGGTTAGGGTTATTTTTAGGGTAAGGGTTAGGGTTATGTTTAGGGTAAGTGTAAGTTTTAGTTGTAGGGTTAGTGTTAGGGTTACGGTTAGGGTAACGGCAAGGGTTAGGGTTAGGGTTAGGGTTAGGTTCAGGTTAGTTTTAGGGTTAGGTTTAGGGTTAGGGTTAGGGTTAGGGTAAGGGTAATACTTATGGTTATGGTTAGGGTTAGGGTTAGGGTAAGGGTTAGGGTTAGGTTTAGGGTTTGGGTTGCTGTTAGGTTATGGTTTAGGGTTAGGCTTAGTGTTAGGGTAGGGGTTAGGGTAAGGGTAAGTGTTAGGGTTAGGGTTAGGGTTAGGATAAGGGTAAGGGTTAGGGTTAGGTTTAGGGTAAGGTTTAGGGTTAGGTTTAGGTTAAGGGTAAGGTTTAGGGTTAGGGTTAGGATAAGGGTAAGGTTAAGGTTAGGGTTTGAGTTGAGGTTACGGTTAGAGTTAGAGGAAGGTTTAGGGTTAGGGTTAGGGTAAGGGTTAGGATTAGGGTTAGGGTTAGAGTTAGGGTTAGGGTTAGAGTAAGGGTAATGGTTAGGGTTAGGGTTAGGTTTAGGGTAAGGGTTAGGGTTAGAGGTTAGGGTTAATGTTAGGGTTAGGTTAAGGGTTAGGGTTAGGGTTAGGCTTAGGCTTAGGATTAGATTTAGGGTTAGGGTTAGGGTTAGGGTAAGGGTAAGTGTTAGGGTTAGGGTTAGGGTTAGGGTTAGGTTTAGGGTTGGGGTTAAGGTTAGGGTTAGGGTTAGGGTTAGGGTTAGGGTTAGGGTTAGGGTTAGGGTTAGGGTTAGGGTTAGGGGTTAGGGTTAGTGTTAGGATTAGGTTAAGGGTTAGGGTTAAGGTTAGGGTTAGGATAAGTGTTAGGGTTAGTGTTAGGGTTAGGGTAAGGGATAGGGTTAGGGTTAGTGTTAGGATTAGGTTTAGTTTTAGGGTTAGGTTAATGTTAGGGTAAGGGTAAGGGTTACGGTTAGGGTCAGGGTTAGGATTAGGGTTAGTTTTAGGGTTAGGGTTAGGGTTAGGGTTAGGGTTAGGGTTAGGGTAAGGGTTAGGGTTAGGGGTTAGGGTTAGTGTTAGGATTAGGTTAAGGGTTAGGGTTAAGGTTAGGGTTAGGATAAGTGTTAGGGTTAGTGTTAGGGTTAGGGTAAGGGATAGGTTTAGGGTTAGGTTTAGGTGGTAGAGTTAGGCTAAGGGTTAGGGTTAGGGTTGGGTTTAAGGTTAGGTTTAAGGTTAGGGCACGTTTAAGGATTAGGGTTAGGGTTAGGGTTAGGGTTATACTTAGGGTTAGGGTTAGGGTAAGGGTTAGGTTTAGGGTTAGGGTTAAGTTTAGGATTAGGGTAAGGGTTAGGTTTAGGGTTAGGGTTAGCGTTACGGTAAGGGTTAGGGTTAGGGTTAGGGTTAGGGTTAGGGTTAGGGTTAGGTTTAGCGTTGGGGTTAGGTTGAGGGTTAGGGTTAGGGTAAGGGTAAGGGTTAGGGTGAGGGTTAGGGTTGAGGTTACGGTTAGAGGAAGGGTTAGGGTTAGGTTTAGGTTAAGGGTTAGGGTTAGGGTTAGGGTTAGAGTTATGGTTAGGGTTAGAGTAAGGGTAAGGGTTAGGGTTCGGGTTAGGGTTAGGGTAAGGGTTAGGGTTAGGGGTTAGGGTTAATGTTAGTGTTAGGATAAGTGTTAGGGTTAGGGTTAGGGTTTGGATAAGGCTTATGGTTAGAGTAAGGGTAAGTGTTAGGGTTAGGGTTAGGGTTAGGGTAAGGGTTAGGGTTAGGGTTAGGTTTAGGGTTGGGGTTTAGGTTAGGGTTAGGGTTAGGGTAAGGGTAAGTATTAGGGTTAGGGTTAGGGTTAGGGTTATTTTTAGGGTAAGGGTTAGGGTTATGTTTAGGGTAAGTGTAAGTTTTAGTTGTAGGGTTAGTGTTAGGGTTACGGTTAGGGTAACGGCAAGGGTTAGGGTTAGGGTTAGGGTTAGGTTCAGGTTAGTTTTAGGGTTAGGTTTAGGGTTAGGGTTAGGGTTAGGGTAAGGGTAATACTTATGGTTATGGTTAGGGTTAGGGTTAGGGTAAGGGTTAGGGTTAGGTTTAGGGTTTGGGTTGCTGTTAGGTTATGGTTTAGGGTTAGGCTTAGTGTTAGGGTAGGGGTTAGGGTAAGGGTAAGTGTTAGGGTTAGGGTTAGGGTTAGGATAAGGGTAAGGGTTAGGGTTAGGTTTAGGGTAAGGTTTAGGGTTAGGTTTAGGTTAAGGGTAAGGTTTAGGGTTAGGGTTAGGATAAGGGTAAGGTTAAGGTTAGGGTTTGAGTTGAGGTTACGGTTAGAGTTAGAGGAAGGTTTAGGGTTAGGGTTAGGGTAAGGGTTAGGATTAGGGTTAGGGTTAGAGTTAGGGTTAGGGTTAGAGTAAGGGTAATGGTTAGGGTTAGGGTTAGGTTTAGGGTAAGGGTTAGGGTTAGAGGTTAGGGTTAATGTTAGGGTTAGGTTAAGGGTTAGGGTTAGGGTTAGGCTTAGGCTTAGGATTAGATTTAGGGTTAGGGTTAGGGTTAGGGTAAGGGTAAGTGTTAGGGTTAGGGTTAGGGTTAGGGTTAGGTTTAGGGTTGGGGTTAAGGTTAGGGATAGGGTTAGTGTAAGGGTAGGTGTTAGGGTTACGGTTAGGGTTAGGGTAAGTGTTAGGGTTAGGTTTAGGGTTAGGGTTAGGGATAGTTTTAGGTTTTAGGGTTAGGGTTAGGGTTAGGTTTAGGGTTAGGGTTAGGGTAAGGGTAAGGGTTAGGGCAAGGGTTAGGATTAGGGTTAGTTTTAGGGTTAGCGTTAGGGTAAGGGTTAGGGTTAGGTTTAGGTGTTAGTGTTAGGGTTAGGATTAGGGTTAGGTCTAGGGTTAAGGTTCGGGTAAGGGTAAGGGTTAGGGTTAGTGTTAGGATTAGGGTTAGTTTTAGGGTTAGGTTAGGGTTAGGGTAAGTGTGAGGTTTAGGGTTAGGGTCAGGGTTAGGATTAGGGTTAGTTTTAGGGTTAGGGTTAGGGTAAGGGTAAGGGTTAGGGTTAGGGTTAGGGTTAAGTTTAGGATTTTGGTTAGGGTTAGGTTTAGCGTTAGGGTTAGGGTTACGGTAAGGGTTAGGGATAGGGTTAGGGTTAGGGTTAGGGTTAGGGTTAGGTTTAGCGTAGGGGTTAGGTTTAGGGTTAGGGTTATGGTAAGGGTAAGGGTTAGGGTGAGTGTTAGGGTTGAGGTTACGGTTAGAGGAAGGGTTATGGTTAGGTTTAGGGTAAGGGTTAGTGTTAGGGTTAGTTTTAGAGTTATGGTTAGGGTTACAGTAAGGGTAAGGGTTAGGGTTCGTGTTAGGGTTAGGGTAAGTGTTAGGGTTAGGGGTTAGGGTTAATGTTAGGGTTAGGATAAGGGTTAGGGTTAGGGTTAGGGTTTGGATAAGGCTTAGGGTTAGAGTAAGGGTAAGTGTTAGGGTTAGGGTTAGGGTTAGGGTTAGTGTTAGGGTTAGGGGTAGGTTTAGGGTTGGGGTTAAGGTTAGGGTTAGGGTTAGGGTTAGGTTTAGGGTTGGGGTTAAGTTTAGGGTTAGGGTTAGGGTAAGGGTAAGTGTTAGGGTTAGGGTTAGGGTAACTGTTAGGGTTAAGGTTAGGATTACGGTTAGGGTAAGGGCAAAGGTTAGGGTTAGGGTTAGGGTTAGGTTAGTTTTAGGGTTAGGTTTAGGGTTAGGGTTAGGGTTAGGGTAAGGGTTAGGGTTAGGTTTAGGGTTAGGGTTATTGTTAGGTTATGGCTTAGGGTTAGGCTTAGTGTTAGGGTAGGGGTTAGGGTAAGGGTAAGTGTTAGGGTTAGGGTTAGGGTTAGGATAAGGGTAAGGGTTAGGGTTAGGTTTAGGGTAAGGTTTAGGGTTAGGTTTAGGTTAAGTCTAAGTTTTAGGGTTAGGGTTAGGGTAAGGGTAAGGTTAAGGTTAGGGTTTGGGTTGAGGTTACGGTTAGAGTTAGAGGAAGGTTTAGGTTTAGGGTTAGGTTAAGGGTTAGGATTAGGGTTAAGGTTAGAGTTAGGGTTAGGGTTAGAGTAAGGGTAAGTGTTAAGGGTTAGGGTTAGGTTTAGGGTTAGGGTAACGGTTAGGGTTAGAGGTTAGGGTTAATGTTAGGGTTAGGTTAAGGGTTAGGGTTAGGGTTAGGATAAAGCTTAGGGTTAGAGTAAGGGTAAGTGTTAAGGTTAGGGTTAGGGTTAGGGTTAGGGTAAGTTTTAGGGTTAGGGTTAGAGTTAGGTTTAGGGTTGGGGTTAAGCTTAGGGTTAGAGTTAGGGTAAGGGTAAGTGTTAGGGTTAGGGTTAGAGTAAGTGTTAGGGTTAGGGTTAGGATTAGGGTTAGGGTTAGGGTAAGGGTAAGGGTTAGGGTTAGGGTTAGGCTTTGGGTTACGGTTGAGTTTAGGGTTAAGTTTAGGGTTACGGTAAAGGTTAGGGTTAGGGTTAGGGTAAGGTTTAGGGTTAGGGTTAGGGTTAGGGTAAGGGTAACGGTTGGGGATAGGGTTAGGGTTAGTTTTAGGGTTAGGGTTATGGTAAGGGTAAGGGTTTGGGTTAGGTTTAGGGTTAAGTTTAGGGTTAGGGTTAGGGTTAGGGTTAGGGTTAGTGTTAGGGTACGGGTTAGTGTTAGTGTTAGGATTAGGGTTAGGGTTAGGGTAAGGGTTGTGGTTAGGGTTAGGGTTAAGTGTTAGGGTTAGGGTTAGGGTTAGGGTAAGGGTAATGTTTAGGGTTAGAGTTAGGGTTAGGATTAGTCTAAGGGTTAGGGTTAGAGTTAGGGTTAGGGTTAGGTTTAGGTTTAAGGTAAGGGTAAGAGTTAGGGTTAGGGTTAGGTTAAGGGTTAGGGTTAGGGTTAGGGTTAGTGTAGGGGTTAGCGTAAGCGTAAGTGTTAGTGTTAGGGTTAGGTTTAGGCTAAAGTTAAGGATTAGGTTTAGGTTTAGGGTTAGGGTTAGAGGTTAGGGTTAGGGTTAGGGTTAGGGTGAGGGTTAGGTTTAGGATTAGGATTAGAGTAAGGGTAAGGTTTAGGGTTAGGGTTAGGGTTAGGGTTAGTTTTAGGGTTAGGGTTAGGGTAAGGGCAAGGGTTAGGGTTAGGGTTAGGGTTAAGTTTATGGTTATGGTTAGGGTTAGGGTTAGTGTTAAGGTTAGGGTTAGGGTTAGGGTTAGGGTAAGGGTTAGTGTTAGGTTTAGGGTAAGGGTTAGGTTTAGGGTTAGGGTTAGAGTTAGGTTTAGGGTTAGGTTTAGGGGCTAGTGTTAGGGTTAGGGTAAAGGTTGGGTTTAGGGTTAGGTTTAGGGTAAGGGTTAGGGTTAGGGTAAGGTAAGTGTAAGGGTTAGGGTTAAGGTTAGGGTTAGGTTTAGGGTTTGGGTTTGGGTTAGGGTTAGGGTAAGGGTAAGGTCTAGGGTTAGGATTAGGGTTAGGGTTAGGGTAAGGGTTAGGGTTAGGATTAGGGTTATGGTTAGGGTAAGGGTAAGGTAAGGGTTGGGGTTAGGTTTAGGGTTAGAGTAAGGGTTGTGGTAAGGGTTAGGGTTAGGGTTAGGGTTAGGGTAAGGGTAAGGTTTAGGGTTAGGGTTAGGGTTAGGATTAGGGTAAGGTTTAGGGTTAGAGTTAGGGTTAGGGTTAGGGTTAGGGTTAGGGTTAGGGTAAGTTTTAGTTTAAGGGTAAGGTTTAGGTTTAGGGTTAGGGTAAGTGTAAGGTTAAGGTTAGGGTTTGGGTTGAGGTTATGGTTAGAGTTAGAGGAAGGGTAGGGTTAGGGTTAGGGTAAGGGTTAGGATTAGGGTCAGGGTTAGAGTTAGGGTTAGGGTTAGAGTAAGGGTAAGGGTTAGTGTTAGGTTTAGGGTTAGGGTAAGGGTTAGGGTTAGAGGTTAGGGTTAATGTTAGGGTTAGGTTAAGGGGTAGGGTTAGGGTTAGGGTTAGGATAAGGCTTAGGGTTAGAGTAAGGGTAAGTGTTAGTGTTAGGGTTATGGTTAGGGTTAGGGTAAGGGTTAGGGTTAGGGTTAGAGTTAGGATTAGGGTTGGGGTTAAGTTTATGGTTAGGGTTAGGGTAAGGGTAAGTGTTAGGGTTAGGGTTAGAGTAAGTGTTAGGGTTAGGGTTAGGGTTAGGGTAAGGGTAAGGGTTAGGGTTAGGGTTAGGCTTTGGGTTACGGTTGAGTTTAGGGTTAAGTATAGGGTTACGGTAAAGGTTAGGGTTAGGGTTAGGGTAAGGTTTAGGGTTTGGTTTTAGGGTTAGGGTAAGGGTAAGGGTAACGGTTGGGGTTAGTGTTAGGGTTAGTTTTAGGGTTAGGGTTATGGTAAGGGTAAGGGTTAGGGTTAGGGTTAGGGTTAAGTTTAGGGTTAGGGTTAGGGTTAGGGTTAGTGTTAGGGTAAGGGTTAGGGTTAGTGTTAGGGTTAGGGTAAGGGTTGTGGTTAGGGTTAGGGTTAAGTGTTAGGGTTAGGGTTAAGGTTAGGTTAAGGGTAATGTTTAGGGTTAGGGGTAGGTTTAGGATTAGTCTAAGGGTTAGGGTTAGAGTTTGGGTTAGGATTAGGTTTAGGTTTAAGGTAAGGGTAAGTGTTAGGGTTAGGGTTAGGTTTAGGGTTACGGTAAGGGTTAGGGATAGGGTTAGGTTTAGGGTTAGGGTTAGGTTTAGCGTTGGGGTTAGGTTTAGGGTTAGGGTTAGGGTAAGGGTAAGGGTTAGGGTGAGGGTTAGGGTTGAGGTTACGGTTAGAGGAAGGGTTAGGGTTAGGTTTAGGGTAAGGGTTAGGGTTAGGGTTAGGGTTAGGGTTAGAGTTATGGTTAGGGTTAGAGTAAGGGTAAGGGTTATGGTTCGGGTTAGGGTTAGGGTAAGATTTAGGGTTAGGGGTTAGGGTTAATGTTAGGGTTAGGATAAGGGTTAGGGTTAGGGTTATGGTTTGGATAAGGCTTAGGGTTAGAGTAAGGGTAAGTGTTAGGGTTAGGGTTAGGGTTAGGGTTATGGTAAGGGTTAGGGTTAGGGTTAGGTTTAGGGTTGGGTTTAAGGTTAGGGTTAGGGTTAGGGTAAGGGTAAGTGTGAGGGTTAGGGTTAGGGTAATTGTTAGGGTTAGGGTTAGGGTTAGGTTAAGGGTAAGTGTTAGGTTTAGGGTTAGGGTTAGGGTTATTTTTAGGGTAAGGGTTAGGGTTATGTTTAGGGTAAGGGTAAGTTTTAGTTGTAGGGTTAGTGTTAGGGTTACGGTTAGGGTAAGAGCAAGGGTTAGGGTTAGGGTTAGGGTTAGTGTTAGGGTAAGGGTTAGTTTTAGGGTTAAGGTTAGGGTTAGGGTTAGGGTAAGGGTTGTGGTTAGGGTTAGGGTTAAGTGTTAGGGTTAGGGTAGGGTTAGGTTAAGGGTTAGGGTTAGGGTTAGAGTTAGGTTTAGGGTTGGGGTTAAGTTTAGGGTTAGGGTTAGGGTTATTGTTAGGTTATGGTTTAGGGTAGGCTTAGTGTTAGGGTAGGGGTTAGGGTAAGGGTAAGTGTTAGGGTTAGGGTTAGGATAAGGGTAAGGGTTAGGGTTAGGTTCAGGGTAAGGTTTAGGGTTAGGTTTAGGTTAAGGGTAAGGTTTAGGGTTAGGGTTAGGGTAAGGGTAAGGTTAAGGTTAGGGTTTGGATTGAGGTTACGGTTAGAGTTAGACGAAGGTTTAGGGTTAGGGTTAGGGTAAGGGTTAGGATTAGGGTTAAGGTTAGAGTTAGGGTTAGGGTTAGAGTAAGGGTAAGTGTTAAGGTTTAGGGTTAGGGTTAGGGTAACGGTTAGGGTTAGAGGTTAGGGTTAATGTTAGGGTTAGGTTAAGGGTTAGGGTTAGGGTTAGGGTTAGGATAAGGCTTAGGGTTAGAATAAGCGTAAGTGTTAAGGTTAGGGTTAGGATTAGGGTTAGGGTAAGGGTTAGGGTTAGGGTTAGAGTTAGGTTTAGGGTTGGGGTTAAGTTTAGGGTTAGGGTTAGGGTAAGGGTAAGTTTTAGGTTTAGGGTTAGAGTAAGTGTTAGGGTTAGGGTTAGGATTAGGGTTAGGGTTAAGGTAAGGGTAAGGGTTAGGGTTAGATTTAGGCTTTGGGTTACGGTTGAGTTTAGGGTTAAGTTTAGGGTTACGGTAAAGGTTAGGGTTAGGGTTAGGATAAGGTTTAGGGTTAGGGTTAGGGTTATTGTAAGGGGAAGGGTAACGGTTGGGGTTAGGGTTAGGGTTAGTTTTAGGGTTAGGGTTATGGTAAGGGTAAGGGTTAGGGTTAGGGTTAGGGTTAAGGTTAGGGTTAGGGCTAGGGTTAGGGTTAGTGTTAGGGTAAGGGTTAGTGTTAGGGTTAAGGTTAGGGTTAAGGTTAGGGTAAGGGTTGTGGTTAGGGTTAGGGTTAAGTGTTAGCGTTAGGGTTAGGTTTAGGGTTAGAGTAAGGGTAATGTTTAGGGTTAGGGTTAGGGTTAGGATTAGTCTAAGGGTTAGGGTTAGAGTTAGGGTTAGGGTAATGGTAAGGGTTAGGGTTAGGTTTGTGTTAGGGTTAAGGTTAGGGTTAGGGTAAGGGTAAGAGTTTGGGTTAGAGTTTGGTTTTGGGTAAGGGTTATTGTTAGGGTTAGGGGTAAGTTTAGTGTTAGGGTTAGGGTAAGGTTAAGGGTTAGGGTTAGGGTTAGGGCCAGGGTTATTGTTAGGGTAAGGGTTAGGGTTAGGGTTATTGTTAGGGTTAGGTTTAGGGTTAGAGTTAGGTTTAGTGTTAGGTTTATGGTTAGGGTTAGGGTAAGCATAAGAGTTAGGGTTAAGCTTAGGGTGAGGGTTAGGGTTAGGGTTAAGTTTAGGGTCAGGGTTAGGGTAAGGGTAAGGGTTAGGGTTAGGTTTAGGGTTAAGGTTAGGGTAAGGGTAAGGATAAAGTTTAGGGTTAAGGTTAGGTTTAGGGTTAGGGTTATGGTTAGGGTTAGGGTTAGGGTAAGGGTTAGGGTTAGGATTAGGGTAAGGGTTAGTGTTAGGGTTAGGGTTAGGGTTATGTTTAGGGTTATGGTTAGGGTTAGGTTTAGGGTTAGGCTTAGCGTTAGGGTAAGGGTAAGTGTTAGATTTGGGGATAAGATAAAGGTAAGGATTAGGGTTAGGGTTATGTTTAGGGTAAGGTTTAGGGTTAGGTTTAGGGTAAGCGCAAGGTTTAGGGTTAGGATTAGGGTTTGTGTTACGGTTAAGGTTAGGGTAAGGATTAGGTTTAGGTTTAGGGTTAGGGTAATGGTAAGTGTTAGGGTTAGGGTTAGGTGTAGGGTTAGTGTTAGGATAAGGGTAAGGGTTAGGGTTAGGGTTACGGTTAGGGTTCAGGGTTAGGGTTAGGGTTAGGGTTAGAGTTAGGTTAAGTTTAGGGTTAGGGTAGGGGGAAGGGTTAGGGTTAGGCTTAGGGTTAGTGTTAGGTTTAGGGTTAGGTTTAGGGTAAGGGTAAGTGTTAGGGATGGGGTTAGGGTTAAGGTTAGGGTTAGGATTAGGGTTAGGGTTAGGTTTAGGGTTAGGGTTAGGCTAAGGTTAAGGGTAAGTGTTAGGATTAGGGTTAGGGTTAAGTTTAGGGTTAGGGTTATGGTAAGGGTTAGGGTTAGGTTTACGGTAAGGATTAGGGTTAGGGTAAGGCTTAGGGTTAGAGTTAGGGTTAGGGTTAGGGTAAGGGTAACGGTTAGGGTTAGGGTTAACATAAGGGTAAGGGTTAGGTTTAGTGATAGGGTCATTGTTAGGGTAAGGGTTGGGTTAGGTTTAGTGTAAGGGTAAGGTTTAGGTTTAGGGTTGGGGTTAGGGTTAGGTTTAGGGTTAGGGTAAGGGTAAGGGTTATGGTTAGGGTTAGGGTTATGTTTAGGAATAGGGTAAGGGTTAGGGTTAGGGTTAGGGTTAGGGTCAGGTTTAGGGTTAGGGTTAGAATAATGGTAAGGGTTAGGAATAGGGTTAGGGTTAAGGTTAGGGTTAGGGTTAGGATTAGGGTTAGGTTTACGGTTATGTTTAGGGTAAGGGTAAGGTTTAGGGTTAGGGTTAGGGTTAGCGTTAGGGTTAAGGTTAGGGTTAGGGTTATGGTTATGGTTAGGGTAAGGGTTAGGTTAGGGTTAGGGTTAGGGTTAGGGTTAGTGTTCGGTTTAGGTTTAGAGTTAGGTTAGGGTAAGGGTAAGGGTTAGGGTTAGGGTTAGTGTTGGTTTAGGTTAAGGGTTAGGGTTAGTGGTTAGGGTTAGGGTTAGGGTTAGGGTTAGGGAAATGGTTAGGGTTAGGCTAAGGGTAAGTGTTAGGGTTAGGGTTAGCGTTAGGGTTAGGATTAGGGTTAGGGTAAGGGTAAAGGTTACTGTTATTGTTAGGGTTAGGTTTAGGTTTGGCTTTAATGTTAGGGTTACGGTTAGTGTAAGGGTGAGGGTTAGGGTTACGGTTACGGTTAGCTTTAGGGTAAGGGTAAGGGTTAGGTTTAGGTTTAAGGTTAGGTTTAGGGTAAGGGTTAGGGTTAGGGTTAGGGTAAGGTTTAGGGTTATGGTTAGGTTTAGCGTTAGGATTAGGTTAAGGGTAAGCGTTAGGGTTAGGGTTAGGATTAGGTTTAGGTTTAGGGTTAGGGTAAGGGTAAGGGTTAGGGTTAGGGTTAGGATTAGGGTTAGGTTTAGGGTTAGGATAAGGGTAAGGGTTAGAGTTAGGGTTAGGATTAGGGTTAGGTTTAGGGTTAGGGTAAGGGTAAGGGTTTGGGTTAGGTTTAGGGTAGGGTAAAGTTTAGGGTTAGGTTTAGGGTTATGGGTCAGGGTTAGGGTTAGGGTTAGGGGTTAGCGTTAGTGTTAGGGTTAGAGTAAGGGTTAGGGTTAGGGATTACGGTTAGTGTTAGGGTTAGGTTAAGGGTTAGGGATAGGGTTAGTGTTAGGGTTGGATAAGGGTTAGTGTTAGGGTTAGGGTTTGGGTTAGGGTTAGGTTTAGGGTAAGTGTTAGGGTTAGGTTTAGGGTAAGGGTAAGTTTTAGGGTTAGGGTTAGGGTTGAGTTTAGGTTTAGAGTAAGGGAAAGGGTTAGGGTTAGGGTTAGGTTTAGGTTTAGAGTAAGGGTAAGGGTTAGGTTTAGGGTTAGGGTTAGGGAAAGGGTTAAGGTTAGGCCTAGGGTTAGGGTAGGCTTTAGGGTAAGGGTAAGTGTTAGGTTTAGGGTTAGGATTTGGATAAGTGTAAGGGTTAGTGTTAGGGTTAGGGTTAGGGTTAGGTTTGGAGTTAGGGTTACGTAAGGGTAAGGGTTCGGTTAGGGATAAGTTTAGTGTTAGGTTAGAGTTGGGGTTAGGATTAGGTTTAGGGTTAGGGTTTGTGTAAGGGTAAAGTTTAGGGTGTGGTTAGGGTTAGGTTTAGGGTTAGGGTTAGGGTAAGGGTAAGGGTTAAGGTTAGGGTTAGTGTTTGGGTTAAGATTAGGGTAGGGTAAAGGTTAGGGTTAGGGTTAGGTGTAGGGTTAGTGTTAGGATAAGGTAAGGGTTAGGGTTAGGGTTACGGTTAGGGTTCAGGGTTAGGATTAGGGTTAGTGTTAGAGTTAGGTTTAGGTTTAGGGTTAGGGTAGGGGGAAGGGTTAGGGTTAGCCTTAGGGTTAGTGTTAGGTTTAGGGTTAGGGTTAGGGGAAGGGTAAGTGTTAGGGATAGGGTTAGGGTTAAAGTTAGGTTTAGGATTAGGGTTAGGGTTAGGTTTAGGGTTAGGGTTAGGCTAAGGTTAAGGGTTAATGTTAGGATTAGGGTTAGGGTTAAGTTTAGGGTTAGGGTTAGGGTTAGGGTAAGGGTTAGGGTTAGGTTTTCGGTAAGGTTTAGGGTTAGGGTTAGGCTTAGTGTTAGAGTTAGGGTTAGGGTTAGGGTAAGGGTAAGGGGTAGGGTTAGTGTTAGGGTTAAGGTTAGGGTTAGGGTTAGCGTTAGGGTAAGGGTAACGGTTAGGGTTAGGGTTAGGATAAAGGTAAGGGTTAGGTTTAGTGATAGGGTCATTGTTAGGGTAAGGGTTAGGTTAGGTTTAGTGTAAGGGTAAGATTTAGGTTTAGGTTTGGGGTTAGGTTTAGGTTTAGGGTTAGGGTAAGCGTAAGGGTTATGGTTAGGGTTAGGGTTATGTTTAGGAATAGGGTAAGGGTAAGGGTTAGGGTTAGGGTTAGGGTTAGGGTAAGGTTTAGGGTTAGGGTTAGAATAATGGTAAGGGTTAGGAATAGGGTTTGGGTTAAGGTTAGGGTTAGGGTTAGGATTAGGGTTAGGTTTACGGTTATGTTTAGGGTAAGGGTAAGGGTTAGGGTTAGGGTTAGGGTTATGTTTAATGTAAGGGTTAGGTTAGGGTTAGGGTTAGGGTTAGGGTTAGGGTTAGGGTTCGGTTTAGGTTTAGAGTTAGGTTAATGTAAGGGTAAGGGTTAGGGATAGGGTTAGTGTTAGGGTTAGGACAAGGGTTAGGGTTAGGGTTAGGGTTTGGGTTAGGGTTAGCTTTAGGGTAAGGGTTAGGGTTAGGTTTAGGGTAAGGGTAAGTTTTAGGGTTAGGGTTAGGGTTGAGTTTAGGTTTAGGGTAAGGGAAAGGGTTAGGGTTAGGGTTAGGGTTATGGTTAGGGATGGGTTAGGTTTGGAGTTAGGGTTACCTAAGGGTAAGGGTTCGGTTAGGGTTAGGGTAAGTGTTATGGTTAGGGTTAGGTTTAGGGTTAGGGTAATGGTAACTGTTAGGGTTAGGGTTAGGGTTAGAATTAGGGTTAAGTTTAGGGTTAGGGTTAGGTTTAGGGTAAGGGTTAAGGTTAGGGTTAGGGTAAGGGTTAGGATAGGGTTCGGGTTAGGGTTAGAGTTAGGGTTAGGTTTAGGGAAGGGTAAGGGTTAGGGTTAGAGTTAGGGTTAAGATTAGGGTTAGGGTTAGCGTTAGGGTAAGAGTAAGTGTTAGGGTTAGGGTTAGGATAAGGGTAAGTGTTAGGCTTAGGTTAGCGTTAAGGTTAGGATTAGGGTAAGGGTAAGAGTTTGCATTAGAGTTTCGGTTTCGGTAAGGGTTAGGGTTAGGGTTAGGGGTAAATTTAGGGTTAGGGTTGGGGTAAGGGTAAGGGTTAGGGTTAGGGTTAGGGTTAGGGTGAGGGTTAGGGTTAGGGCCATGGTTATAATTAGGGTAAGCGTTATGGTTAGTGTTAGGGTTAGGTTTAGGGTTAGGGTTAGGGTTAGGGTTAGTGTAAGGGTAACGGGTAGTGTTAAGGTTAGGGTTAGAGTTAGGATTATGGTTAGGGATAGGGTCAGGGTAAGGGTTACCGTTAGGTTTAGGTTTAGGTTTAGGGTAAGGGTAAGGGTTAGGTTTACGGTTAGGGTTAGGTTTAGGGTTAGGGTTATGGTTAGGGTTAGGGTAAGGATAAGGGTTAGGGTTAAGATTAGGGTTAGGGTTAGGGTTAGGGTTAGGTTTAGGGTTAAGGTTAGGGTTAGGGTTAGGGTAAGGGTAAGGATTAGGGTTAGGTTTAGGGTTAGGGTTAGGTTTAGGATTAGGGTAAGGGTAAGGGTTAGGGTTAGGGTTAGGGTTAGGGTAAGGGTTAGGTTTAGGTTTAGGGTTAGAGTAAGGGTAAGTGTTAGGGTTAGGGTTAGTTTTAGGGTTAGTGTTAGGATAAGGGTAAGGGTTAGGGTTAGGGTTAGGGTTAGGGTTCGGGCTTAGGGTTAGGGTTAGGGTTACAGTTAGGATTAGGTTTAGGGTTAAGGTAAGGGTAAGGGTTAGGGTTAGGTTAAGGGTAAGGGTTAGGGTTAGTGTTAGGGTTATGTTTAGGATTAGGGTAAGCGTAAGGGTTAGGTTTAGAGTTAGTGTTAGGGTAAGGTTTAAGTTTCTGGTTAGGGTTAGGGTTAGGGTAACGGTACATATTAGGGTTAGGGTTAGGGTTAGGGTTATGGTTAGGCTTAGGGTTCGGGATAGGGTTAGGTTTAGGGTTATGGTTAGGGTAAGGGTAAGGTTTAGGGTTAGGGTTAGGGTTAGGTTTAGTGTTTGGGTTAGGGTTAGGGTAAGGGTTAGGGTTAGGGTTAGGGTTAAGGTTAGGGTTAGGGTAAGGGTAAGAGTTTGGGTTAGGGTTTGGGTTTTGGTAAGGGGTAGGGTTAGGTTTAGGGGTAAGGTTAGGGTTAGGGTTAGGGTAAGGGTAAGGGTAAGGGTTAGGTTTAGGGTTAGGGCCAGGGTTATTGTTAGGGTAAGGTTTAGGGTTAGTGTTAGGGTTAGGTTTAGGGTTAGGGTTAGGGTTAGGGTAGAGTAAGCGTAAGGGGTAGGGTTAAGGCTAGGGTTGGAGTTAGGATTATGGTTATGCTTAGGGTCAGGGTTAAGGGTTACGGTTATGTTTAGGTTTAGGGTTAGAGTAAGGGTAAGGGTTATGTTAAGGGTTAGGGTTAGGTTTAGGGTTAGGGTTAGGTTATGGTTAGGATAAGAATAAGGGTTAGGGTTAAGATTAGGGTTAGGGTTAGGTTTAGGGTTAAGTTTAGGGTTAGGGTTAGGGTAAGGGTAAGGTTTAGGGTTAGGTTTAGGGTTAGGTTTAGGGTAAGGGTAAGGCTAAAGGTTAGGGTTAAGGTTAGGTTTAGGTTTAGGGTTAGGGTAATGGTAAGGGTTAGGGATAGGGTTAGGGTTAAGGTTAGGGTTAGGGTTAGGGTTAGGTTTATGGTTAGGGTTAGGGTAAGGGTAAGGTTTAGGGTTAGGGTTAGGTTTAGGGTTAAGTTTAGGGTTAGGTTTAGGGTAGGGTTAGGGTTAGGGTTAGGGTAATGTTTAGGGTTAGGTTTAGGGTTAGGGTTAGGGTTAGGTTTAGGGTAAGGGTAAGGGGTAGGGTTAGTGTTATACTTAAGGTTAGGGTTAGAGTTAGCGTTAGCGTAAGTGTATGGGTTAGTGTTAGGGTTAAGGTAAGGGTAAGGGTTAGGGTTAGTGTTAGGATTATGGTTAGGGTAAGGGTTACAGTTAGGTTTAGTGTAAGGGTAAGGTTTATGGTTAGGGTGAGGTTTAGGCTTAGGGTTAAGGTTACGGTCAGGGTAAGGTTTAGGGTTAGGGTTAGGGTTATGTTTAGGAGTAGGGTAAGGCCAAGGTTTAGGGTTAGAGTTAGGGGTAGGGTAAGGGTTAGGGTTGTGGTAGGGTTAGGGTTCGGGTTACGGGGTAGGGTGAGGTTTAGGGTTAGGGTTAGGTTTAGGGTTAAGGTTAGGGTTAGGGTTAGGGGTAGGGGTAGGTTTACGGTTATGGTTAGTGTAAGGGTTAGGTTTAGGGTTAGGGTTAGGGTTGGCGTTAGGGTAAGGGTAAGTGTTAGGGTTAGGGTTAGGGTTAAGGTAAAAGTAACGGTTAGGGATAAGGTTAAGGTTAGGTTTAGGGTAAGGGTTAGGGGTAGGGTTAGAGTAAGGGTTAGGGTTAAGGTTAGGGTTAGGGTAAGGGTAAGGGTTACGGTTAGGGTTAGGATTAGGTTTAGTTTTAGGGTTAGGGTAACGGTAAGTGTTAGGTTTAGGGTGAGGATTAGGGTTAGGTTTAGGGCTAGGGTAAGGGTAAGGTTTAGGGGTAGGTTTAGGGTTAGTGTAAGGGTTAGGGTTAGGGTTAGGAATTGGGTAGGGGTTAGGGTAAGTGTTAGGGTTAGGGTTATGTTTAGGATAAGGGTAAGGGTTAGGGTTAGGGTTAGGGGTTAGGTTTAGGGTTAGGGTTAGGGTTAGGGTTATGGTAAGTGTAAGGATTAGGGTTAGGGTTAGGGCCAGGGTTATTGATAGGGTAAGGGTTAGGGTTAGTGTTAGTGTTAGGTTTAGGGTTAGGGTTAGGGTTAGGGAAAGGGTAAGGGTTAGGGTTAGGTTTAGGGTTAGCTTTAGGGTAAGGGTAAGGGTTAGGTTTAGGGATTGGGTTAGGTTAGGGTTAGGGTTATGGTTAGGGTTAGGGTAAGAATAAGGGTTAGGGTTAAGGTTAGGGTTGGGGTTAGGTTTAGGGTTAGGGTTAAGGTTTGGGTTAGGGTTAGGGTAAGGGTAAGGGTTAGGGTTAGGTTTAGGGTTAGGGTTAGGATAAGGGTAAGGGTTAGGGTTAGGGTAAGGGTTAGGGTTAGGGTAAGGGTTAAGGTTAGGGTTGGGTTAGGGTTAGGGTAAGGGTTAGGGTAGGGTTAGGTTTAGGTTTAGGGTTAGGGTAAGGGTTAGAGGTAGTTTTAGGGTTAGGTTTAGGGTTGGGGT
Source organism: Megascapheus bottae (assembly GCA_024803745.1). Classification (NCBI taxonomy): domain Eukaryota; kingdom Metazoa; phylum Chordata; class Mammalia; order Rodentia; family Geomyidae; genus Megascapheus; species Megascapheus bottae. Next base: position 6,155,934 of record JANJXV010000048.1, read on the forward strand.
AAGGTTAGGGTTATGGTTAGGGTAAGGGTAAGGGTAGGGTTAGGGTTAGGGTAAGGTTTGGGTTAGAGTTAGGGTTAGTGTTATGTTTAGGGTTACCGTTAGGGTTAGGCTTTGGGTTAGGGTAAGGGTATGTGTTAGGGTTAGGGTTAGAGTTAAGGTTAGGGTTAGGGTTAGCGTTAGCGTAAGGGTAAGGGTTACAGTTAGGGTTAGGGTTAAGATAAGGGTAAGGGTTAGGTTTTGGGTTATGGTTAGTGTAAGGTTTAGGGTAAGGTTTAGGGTAAGTGTAACGTTTAGGGTTAGGGTTAAGGTTAGGGTTTGGGTAAGGGTATGGTTTAGGGTTAGAGTTAGGGTTAGGTTAAGGTTTAGGGTAAGGGTGAGGGTTAGGGTTAGGGTTAGGGTTAGGGTAAGTGTTAGGGTTAGGGTTACGGTTAGGGTTAGGGTTAAGGTTAGGGTTGGGGTTAGGGTTATGGTTAGGGTAAGGGTAAGGGTTAGTGTTAGGGTTATGGTTAGGATTAGGGTTAGGGTTAGGTTTAGTGGAAGGGTAAGGTTTAGGGTTAGGATGGGGGTTAGGGTTAGGGTTAGGTTTAGGGTAAGGGAAAGGTTTTGGTTTAGGGTTAGGGTTAGGTTTAGGTTTCGTTAAGGGTAAGAGTTAGGGTTAGGGTTAGGGTTAGGGTTGGTGTTAGGGTAGGAGTTAGTGTAAGGGTAAGATTTAGGGTTAGGGTTAGGATAAGTGTAAGGTTTAGGGTTAGGGTTAGGGTTAGTGTTAGGGGATAGGGTTAGGGTTAGGGTTAGGGTTAGGTTTGGGGTTAGGGTTACATGAGGGTAAGGGTTAGGGTTAGGGTTAGTGTTAGGTTTAGGGTTCGGTTTAGGGTTAGGTTTAGGGTTAGGGTTAGGGTAAGGGTAAGGTTTAGGGTTAGGGTTAGGGTTAGGTTTAGGGTTAAGTTTAGGGTTAGGTTTAGGGTAAGGGTTAGGGTTAGGGTTAGGGTAATGTTTAGGGTTAGGTTTAGGGTTAGGGTTAGGGTTAGGTTTAGGGTAAGGGTAAGGGGTAGGGTTAGTGTTATACTTAACGTTAGGGTTAGAGTTAGGGTTAGGGTAAGGGTATGGGTTAGTGTTAGGGTTAAGGTAAGGGTAAGGGTTAGGGTTAGTGTTAGGGTTATGGTTAGGGTAAGGGTTACGGTTTAGGTTTAGTGTAAGGGTAAGATTTATGGTTAGGGTGGGGTTTAGGCTTAGGGTTAAGGTTACAATAAGGGTAAGGGTTAGGGTTAGGGTTAGGGTTATGTTTAGGAGTAGGGTAAGAATAAGGTTTATGGTTAGAGTTAGGGGTAGGATAAGGGTTAGGGTTGTGGTAGGGTTAGGGTTATGGTAAGGGTAAGTGTTAGGGTTAGGGTTAGGTTTAGGGCTAGGATAAAGGTGATGGTTAAGGTTAGGGTTAGGGTTAGTGTTAGGTTTAGGGTTAGGGTAAGGTTAAGTGTTAGGGATAGGGTTAGGGTTAGGTTTAAGGTTAAAGTTAGGGTTAGGGTTAGGGTTAGGTTTAGGTTATGGTAAGGAATAGGTTAGGGTTAGGGTCAGGGTTAGGGTTAGGGTTCGGGTTAGGTTTAGAGTTAGGTTAAGGTAAGGGTTAGGGTTAGTGTTAGGGTTAGGGTTAGGTTAAGGGTTAGGGTTAGGGGTTAGGGGTAGGTTAAGGGGTAGGGTTAGGGTAATGCTTACAGTTAGGCTAAGGTTAAGTGTTAGGTTTAGGGTTAGCGTTAAGGTTAGGGTTAGGTTTAGGGTAAGGGTAAAGGTTAGTGTTAGGGTTAGGGTTACGTTTAGGGTTGGGATTAAGTTTAGGGTTAATTTTAGGGTAAGGGTAAGGGTTAGGGATAGGGTTAGGGTTAGCGTTAGTGTAATGGTAAGCGTTAGGGTCAGGGTTAGGGTTAAGGTAAGAGTAAGGGTTAGGTTTAGTGTTAAGGTTAGGTTTAGGGTAAGGGTTAGGGTTAGGGTTAGGGTAAGGGTAAGGTTTAGGTTAGGGTTAGGGTTAGGGTTAGGGTAAGGGTAAGGGTTAGGGTTAGTGTTAGGATTAGGGTTAGGTTTAGGGTTAGGGTAAGAGTAAGGGTTAGGGTTAGGGTAAGGTTAGGGTTAGGGATAGGGTTAGGGTAGGGGTTAGGGTAAGGGTTAGGGTTAGGGTTAGGATAAGGTTAAGGGTTAGGGTTAGGGTTTGGGTTAGGGTAGGGGTTAGGTAAGTGTTTGGGTTATTGTAAGGCTTAGGGTTAGGGGTTTTGGTTAGTGTTAGGGTTAGGTTAAGGGTTAGGGTTTGGGTTAGGGTTAGGATAAGGTTTAGGTTTAGGTTTAGGGTTAGGGTTAGAGTTAGGGTAAGTGTTAGGGTTAGGGTTAGGGTTATGGTAAGGGTTAGGGTTAGGGGTTAGGGTAAGTTTTAGGGTTAGGTTTAGTTGTTAGGGTTAGGGTTAGGGTTCGTGTTAGGTTTATGGTTAGGGTTAGGGTAAGGGTTAGGGTTAGGCTTAGGGTTAGGGTTCGCGTTAGGTTTAGGGTTTGAGTTAGGGTAAGGGTAAGGGTTAAGATTAGGGTTAGGGTTAGAGATAGGTTTAGTGTAAGGGTTAGGGTTAGGTTTAGCGTTGGGGTTAAGGTTAGGGTTAGGGTTAGGATAAGGGGAAGGGTTAGGGTTAGGGTTAGGTTTAGGGTAAGGGTTAGGGTTAGGTTTAGGGTAAGGGTCAGTTTTAGGGTTTTGGTTAGGGTTAAGGTTAGGTTTAGGGTAAGGGAAAGGGTTAGGTTTAGGTTTAGTTTTTGGGTAAGTGTAAGGGTTAGGGTTAGGGTTAGGGTTAGGATTAGGGTAAGGGTTAGTGTTAGGGTTAGGGTAGGGGTTAGGGGAAGGGTAAGTGTTAGGGTTAGGGTTAGGATTAGGATAAGTGTAAGGGTTAGGGTTAGGGTTAGTGTTAGGGTTAGGGGTTAGGGTTAGGGTTAGGGTTAGGGTTAGGTTTGGGGTTAGGGTTAGGGTTAGTGTTAGGTTTAGGGTTAGGGTTAGTGTTAGGTTTAGGGTTCGGTTTAGGGTTAGGTTTAGGTTTAGGGTTAGGGAAGGGCAAGGTTTAGGGTTAGGGTTAGGGTTAGGGTTAGGGTTAGGGTAAAGGTAAGGGATAGGGTTAGGGTTAGGGTAAGGGTATGTGTTAGGGTTAGTGTTAGGGTTATGTTAAGGGTTACGGTTAGGGTTAGGGTTAGGGTGAGGTTAAGGGTTTTTTTTAGGATTAGGGTTAGGGTTAAGTTTAGGGTTAGGGTTAGCGTTAGGGTAAGGGTAAGGGTTAGGCTTAGGGTTAGGCTTAAGATAAGGGTGAGGGTTACGGTTAGGGTTAGGGTTAGGGTTATGGTTAGGGTAAGGTTTAGGTTTAGGGTAATGGTAAGGGTATGGGTTAGGGTTAGGGTTAGGGTTAGGATAAGGGTAAGGGTTAGGGTTAGGTTTAGGGTTAGGGTTAGGTTTAGGGTTAGGGTTAAGGTTAGGTTTAGGGTTAAGGTTAGGGTAAGAATAAGGGTTAGGGTTAAGGTTAGGGTTAGGATTATGGTTAGGGTTAGGGTTAGTGTTAAGGTTAGGGTTAGGGTTAGGGTAAGGGTAAGGGTTAGGTTTAGTTTTAGGGTTAGGTTTAGGGTAAGGGTAAGGGTAAGTGTTAGGGTTAGGATTAGGATTAGGTTTAGTGTTAATGGTAAGGGTAAGGGTAAGGGTATGTGTTAGGGTTAGTGTTAGGGTTATGTTAAGGGTTACGGTGAGGGTTAGGGTTAGGGTGAGGGTAAGGGTATGTGTTAGGGTTAGGGTTAGGGTTAAGTTTAGGGTTAGGGTTAGCGTTAGGTTAAGGGTAAGGGTTAGGCTCAGGGTTAGGGTTAAGATAAGGGTGAGGGTTACGGTTACGGTTAGGGTTAGGGTTATGGTAATGGTCAGGATTAGGGTTAGGGTTAGGGTTAGTGTTAGGGTAAGGGTAAGGGTTAGGGTTAGGTTTAGGGTTACGGTTAGGTTTAGGATTAGGGTAAGGGTAAGGGTTAGGGTTACGGTTAGGTTTAGGGTTAGGGTAAGGATAAGGGTAAGGGTTAGTTTTATTCTTAGGTTTAGGTGTTAGGGATAGGGTTAGGGTTAGGGTTAGGGTTAGGGTAAGGGTAAGCGTTAGGCTTAGGGTTAGTGTTCACGTTAGGTTTAGGGTTTGAGTTAGGGTAAGGGTAAGGGTTAGGCTTAGGGTTAGGGTTAGGGATAGGTTTAGGTAAGGGTTAGGGTTAGGGTTAGGGTTAGGTTTAGCGTTGGGGTTAAGGTTAGGGTTAGGGTTAGCATAAGGGTAAGGGTTAGGGTTAGGTTTAGGGTAAGGGTTAGAGTTAGGTTTAGGGTAAGGGTAAGTTTTAGGGTTTGGGTTAGGGTTAGGATTAGGTTTAGTGTAAGGGAAAGGGTTAGGGTTAGGTTTAGGTTTGGGGTAAGGGCAAGGGTTAGGGTTAGGGTTAGGGTTAGGATTAGGGTAAGGCTTAGGGTTAGGCTTAGGGTTAGGGTAGGGGTTAGGGTAAGGGTAAGTGTTAGGGTTAGGGTTAGGGTTACGATAAGTGTAAGGGTTAGGGTTAGGGTTAGTTTTAGGTTTAGGGGTTAGGGTTAGAGTTAGGGTTAGGGTTAGGTTTAGGTTTGGGGTTAGCGTTACGTAAGGGTAATGTTTAGGGTTAGGGTTATGGTTAGGGTTAGTGTTAGGTTTAGGGTTCGGGTTAGTGTTAGGTTTATGTTTAGGGTTAGGGTAAGGGCAAGGTTTAGGGTTAGGGTTAGGGTTAGGTTTATGGTTAGGGTTAGGGTAAGGGTAATGGTTAGGGTTAGGGTTAGTGTTAGGGTTAAGTTTAGGGTTAGGATAAGGGTAAGAGTTTGGGTTATAGTTTGGGTTTTGGTAAGGGTTAGGGTTAGGGTTATGGTTAGGGTTAAGGTTAGGGTTAGGTTTAGGGTAAAGGTAAGGGTAGGGTTAGGGTTAGGGTCACCGTTATTGTTAGGGTCATGGTTAGGGTTAGTGTTAGGGTTAGGTTTAGGGTTAGGGTTGGGATTAGGGTTAGGGTCAGGGTAAGGGTTCCGGGTAGGTTTAGCTTTACGGTTAGGGTAAGGGTAAGGATTAGATTTAGGGTTAGGATTAGGTTTACGGTTAGGGTTACGGTTAGGGTTAGGGTAAGGATAAGGGTTAGGGTTAAGGTTACGTTTACGGTTAGGGTTAGGGAAAGGATAAGGGTTAGGGTTAATTTAGGGTTAGGATTAGGGTTAGGGTTTGGGTTAAGGTTGGGGTTAGGGTTAGGGTTAGGTTAAGGGTAAGGGTTAGGGTTAGGTTTATAGTAAGGGTAAGGGTAAGTGTTAGGGTTAGGATTAGGGTTAGGTTAAGGGTTCGGGTTAGAGGTTAGGGGTAGGTTAAGTGTAGGTTTAGGGTAATGGTTAGGGTTAGGCTAAGGGTAAGTGTTAGGGTTAGGGTTAGCGTTAGGGTTAGGGTTAGGGTTAGGGTTAGGGTAAGGGTAAAGGTTAGTGTTAGGGTTAGGGTTAGGTTTAGGGTTGGGATTAAAGTTAGGGTTACGGTTAGGGTAAGGGTAAGGGTTAGGGTTAGGGTTAGGGTTAGCGTTAGGGCAAGGGTAAGGGTTAGGGTTAGGGTTAGGTCCAGGGTTAACTTTAGGGTTAGGGTTAAGGTAAGGGTTAGGGTTAGGGTTAGGGTAATGGTTAGGGTTAGGTTTAGGGTTATGGTTAGGGTTAGGTTTAGGGTAAGGGTAAGGGGTAGGGTTAGTGTTATACTTAAGGTTAGGGTTAGCGTTAGAGTTAGAGAAAGGGTAAGGGATAGTGTTAGGGTTAAGGTAAGGGTAAGGGTTAAGGTTAGGGTTAGGGTTATAGTTAGGGTAAGGGTTACGGTTAGGTTTAGTGTAAGTGTAAGGTTTAGGGTTAGGGTAGGGGTTAGGCTTAGGGTTAGGGTTAGGGTAAGGGTAAGGGTTAGGGTTAGGGTTAGGGTTAGGGTTAGAGTTAGGAGTATGGTTAGGGTTAGGGTCAGGGTTAAGGGTTACAGTTAGGTTTAGGTTTACGGTTAGGGTAAGGGTAAGGGTTATGTTTAGGGTTAGGCTTAGGTTTAGGTTTAGGGTAAGGCTAAGGGTTAGGTTTAGAGTTAGGGGTAGGGTAAGGTTTAGGGTTGTGGTAGGGTTAGGGTTAGGGTAAGGGTAAGTGTTAGGGTTAGGGTTAGGGTTAGGGTTAGCGTAAGGGTAAGGGTTATGTTTAGGTTTAGGGTTAGGGTAAAGGTAATGGTTAAGGTTAGGGTTGGGTTAGTGTTAGGTTTAGGGTTAGGGTAAGGGTAAGTGTTAGGGATAGGGTTAGGGTTAGGTTTAAGGTTAGGGTTAGGGTTAGGGTTAGGTTTAGGGATATGGTTAGGGTAAGGGTAAGGGTTAGGGTTAGGGTTAGGGTTAGCGTTATGTTTAAGTTTAGGGTTAGGGTTAGAGTTAGGGTAGGGTTAGTATTAGGTTAGGGTTACGGTAAGGGTTAGGGTTAGGGATCGGGTTAGGTTTAGAGTTAGGTTAAGGTAAGGGTTAGGGTTAGGGTTAGGGTTAGGTTAATGGTTA